>CAJHZI010000737.1:1045000-1200000 GCA_905160935.1 Enchytraeus crypticus | reverse complement strand
TTCTAGAAAAAATTAGGAGAAGCGAGAAAAATTACATTGAACGTTAAATTAATCATATGTTCCTCTTAAAAAAGAATTCTGTACATTTTGACCTCCAATAAACATTTCTGTATATTTCCCACCCGCAGTAAAAATTCCTTAAGGGTGGCCATGAAGTAAATAGCACTTCTGTCCATTAATATAACTAAAAGTTAGCCCCTATTTATCAAGCAAGGCACAGTCACTTATCGTTATCATGATTTTGAGCAAATATTCGATCATTTGACTTCGTGAAATAAAGGCAACAACTGTGACGGTGATAGCTATGAAACCAAATTTTTTATTTTCTAAATTGTTTGTTGGTTAATGCTGCGCAATACTTGGATCATTGAAAGTAGTCGTCTCAATTTATATATTTAATCTTTCTGTTTAAGTAGGCCTAAAGATTGAGCTCTGTTAAGTGAAGGAAAGTAAACTTAAGACTGTTGCAATAAATTATTGAAGGATGTAATAGTTTAAATTTAATAAGAGAAGTAACTTTTATAATTAGTAAGCAATAGTTTAAAATTAACCAGAGAAACATTTTTTCTATAATATGACTGATTTCAATAGAAAATGAATGATAATAATCATAATAAAGGTCTAACGTCCGTTTCCTAAGCCAGTCCGGTGATCAAAAATTGTCAGAATAAGTAGTATGAATGAGTCACTATCAAATTTGCTTACATAATACATTATATGAAAATGAATGTCTCAATAGCGCAATGGTTAGAGGTGCAGATAACGTCATGAAGTTTTAAATGACAGATCCTGAGGTGAATGGAATCCTCGTGGGTTCGAATCCCAGCCGCTCTGACCTGGAGTAAAATCTCGGATATTCACTGGACTGGTTATACGGAAAATGGACAAAATTGCCTAACGGATTTAACATGTGGTATTAAAAGTGATAGATATCAACGTAGTTGATCATTTTACTATAATGTGTGCTATTATTATTATATCTCGTACTTATACTCAATCATTTCTAAATCACTTGAAGTATTTTGTCAAAATACATTTAATACATGACAATACATGACAGTTCACGATATACATGTAGGCTATATGCATACAGTTTATGGCGTATGAATATATATGTAGCATGCATATTCATAAACTTTATAGTGTATGCATATGTATGAATCATGTATATTCATACACTTTAAAGTGTATGTATATGCATATTTAATGTATAGTCATACACTTTATAGTGTATGAGTATGTATGAATCATGTATATTCATACAATTTATAATGTATGAATTTATTATGTGTATCATGTATTGGCCTATTCATATCATGTATATACATATTGGGTAAAACAGGATTGTTTTCTCAGGGAATGACGCCCTTGCCCAGTAAACGTTAGTCGAAGCTAAGGAAGACAAAGGGGGCACACTTCTTCACAAGCAGAATCCCCCAAGAATAATGGTATATCATGTTAGATGATTGAAAGATCCACTCGTATGTGGAAATGAAGAAGAAAGCAGAAAACAGAGAAGAGTGGAGGCGTTATATATCACGGACCTGCCAGTAGACAATCCACTAAGTGAGAGATAGAGAGAGTGTATATTCATACACTTGTCAGTCCGTTAAAGCACTCTAAAAGCGATCCACACACTATCTGGTTACAAAACATTTTCATTAAAACATTCACCTTAGCCTTTAGATTGCAAAATTGACTTCTAAATTTAATCCGGTATTGTGTCCGAGACTCTGAAGAATAGACCAACCGTAAACTCACGTGCGGTAAAAGGCTACTAACATAAATGAATGAATTAAATGGAAAACCACCTCAGAAACCATATTATCCCCAAGCTATAGACTACATTATGGTGTTGATGAGGCTTAGCCATTTGTGAATGGAATGGGATTAAATCGTTAATCGATGATGTACTCTTTATAGAGCGTGAAAAGCAGCATGTGAATAGGAATATGTACCTATATCAATCACGTGACAGAACATTTGAGAGAGAGAGAGAGAGAGAAAGGGAGAGAGAGAGAGAGAGAGAGAGAGAGAGTTGAATCCTATGTTATTATTAGTTAGTATTATATGGTATAGTCGCCTTGTGCGACACGCATTTATTGAATCAGTTATTAGAGCTTTAACGTCCGGTTCCTCGACGTAATGGAATGTCCGGGACACGAAAAATTATTCATTAGGTCTTGTGAACAGTGGTCTAGTGGCAATAAAAACACTACAACATCTCCTCTAAATTGTTGTCAAAGATGATAAAGGATATGATTGGCCAGACAGCTATCTTTCAAATTACCTGCAATTATGCTAATTAACTTTTAGCAGTTGTGGACTTAACGGGGTCAATGTATGTCAACATTTTCTGTCAACATTGTTAAGGTTCGTCATCTCTGTCTGTATGTTGCTGTGAGATTAACTTGTCTTCCTCGTCTGTAGGCTCTCAGCTTATGCATATGCCTTCCTCATCCTTCCCATTCGTACTTCCTCCGCCTTTCATTCCATTCTTCGTTTTCATTTATCCTTGGAGTCCGTTCATCCGAGGTTTTGCTCTCCTTTCTCAAGCTGTCAGCTTTCTAAGGAAGACAAACTACTTGAAATACTCAATTTTGCATCTGAATCGACAATTTAATATTTCCTATAAAGTTAGTATATTATTGAGTTAAGATTATTACTGATCTCTAAAACAAATTACTCATTTATATAAAATTTATGTATTATTATTATCGTCTTTGAATTTTTGTATCACACGAATTTTAATTTGATGAATATTTAATGTTTTCAGTGACTTTAAGAAGCACAGTAACGATGAGAACACAGAAAAGGTATTTATGGTTTATTAAATCGTAATTGGACTAGGGAAGTTTCTTTTAATAACAACGCCGAGTTGGTAGCGCCCTTGTCTGGTAAACACGAGGTCGTAGGTCCAGAAACGCACCATAGACCGTCACTGAGAGTACACTTTTAGTACGCAACAAACCTCAATCTCAATTCTATAGTTTATACTTTACTGTATATTCTTTTGCGGTATGTGGAACAGAGGTTGCTGTGGGTCCAGAGAGGAGTGGAGAAAGTCTATTCGTATCTCGACCCTGTTTCAACTAAGATTCTAGTGAAGATGATGATGATGAAAAACAAAAAGTCTAAAGAAAGACACACAGATAAGGATAGTGAAAACCCTGGTTTGGACCAAGCTATTGTATGGATGTGAAACATAGACCTTAAGGAAGTAAGATGTTAGGAAACTAGAGGCATTGGAAATATGATTATGGAGAAGAAGGGAAAGGATTAGCTTGACTCAAAAGTTACAAATGAGGAAGTTCTGGAGAGTTGGTAGAGATAGACAGTTGATAAATGTATTAAGAAATTGGAAGAAGAGTTGGATAGGACACATTCTAACTTTTCAGCTTGAATCCTGGCTTCTGACTTCTTGTGATTTTGAAAGCTCAAAACCAATCACGGATTCAAACTAGACCACAAATGATAAACGGATTTTATATTTCAGGCCTACCATCAAGGCGCCAAAGGAATTTAGACGGACCTATAGGTTTGCAATTATAGATGATTATGCAAAATAAACATGATATACCAGATTATATACATGTAGATATATAATTTATCTAATTTATCTAACAGATGTATATGTTAAATAAACTGATACGCCAGACCATCAGAGATTAAACATAAACAATAAGCGTAATAAGACTGATCAGTGGTTGACACATTTTGCTTTCGCTATGACTGATAACGTTGTCTATCACGTGAAGTTGTATTTTATCAAAACCTCAAATATTTTAAATGTTATTTTTTACCTCAAATATTTACGTCTACTGCCATTAGCAGTTGAAATGCAATTAATTTACACGTAATGCACTTGAAGTAGGAACAAAAATTGTAAATATAGAAGCGGGTCCGAAATATCTAAAATTAAAAGTCCTAATTTGAAAAACTCTGTAGGCCTAATTTTATTATAGCTCTCTCTCTCTCTCTCTCTTAGTGCACTGCCTACTGGCAAGTCCATGCTATGTAACGCCTCCACGCTTACAGCGCACTGGCTAGAGCCAGTGGCTATGTCGGTAAAATATCTTGATCCTGGTGGATTCTAATGACGTCATCGTAATACCGCCTGGTGGATTCTAATGACGTCATCGTGATACCCGCCTGGTGGATTCTCATGACGTCATCGTGACAACCGACTGGTGGATTCTAATGACGTCATCGCGATATTATATCGGACCTGGTGGTGTCTAAAGTTTTTATTTTGTATATTTGTGCATTACAGGTCGATACTGTGATAGTGAGCATGTCTCCAGACCCGAGGTAGGCTTCTATGTCATATTACCTTCTTCAACATTATTGTTAAATATCAAACTGGATTTATAAAACTGCGAGAAGGTACTCAACAAAAGCTGTACACGTTCTGTGAAAGACGTACAACACAAATACTGTAGCTTTGAAAGGGAAATCCAACTAGAAATTACAGAAAGTTTAGAGCGAATTTCACTGACTGTTGTAATAATAATAATAGTAGTAATAATAGCAGTTATAATAATAATAATATCAACAATTCGAATGCTACTGCCTTCCATGACAGCATCTAACACATTCTAAACTTGACTACTGCAATTCATTGCTATATGGTACCCTTCTTTTTCTCTCATGCGTTTGCAACGCGTTCAAAATACTCTAGCACGTGTTGTCTATCCTCGAGGCTTCAGGCCACCTCTAGTTCCTTGCTTAATAACCTTCATTGGCTTCCCGTAGTTCAAAGAATTAAGTATAAAATTGCCCTGTTAACTTTCAAAACACTTCTTTTTGGTAAACCTTCTTACCTTTCTGATCTCCTAATCCAATATCAACCTTCTCGTAAGCTTCGTTCTTCCGATACCTAACTGCTCAAAATTCCTAATATTCTCACTTCGTTAGGTAGACGTTCATTTTCTTTCTCCGCTCCTACTGTTTGGAACTCTCTGCCTCCTGATCTTCGCTCATGTTTTACTACTTCCACTTTCCGTTGTAAGTTAAAAACAAATCTCTTTCCTCCATAGATTTTATTTCATCTTGCCTGATTGTTGACTGTTTTTTTGTTCACCGGACCGGCTCTGTTTAGGATCTCTTCAGCACATGTTTTTTTCAGATGGTTTGGGGTGAATCGATTTGTAGTGACATGTGATGGGGGGACGTCCCTGACATCATCCTTGTATGAGGAAACGGACGTTAAGCCGTTATTATTATTATTATTATTATTATTTTATTTTTTTTATTTTTTATTTTTTAAATTTACCCCGGTGTAAAGAACCTGGGGTTTGATAAAAACGATTCAAGCAATTCGTGCTGAATCGCCGCCCAGCTATTATTATTATTATTATTATTATTATTATTATTATTATTGGAACAAATCCAAGACATTGAGAAAAATGATGGTCCAAACGGTACAAATTCCACAATCCAGAAAACCAAACCATGGATAAAGGTAATTAAAGAACAGGAAGTAAAAATATGTGCTGTAGCCTCTTACGCTTCTCAGATAGTTTGAAGCTAAACTGGCTACTTATATTCTTGAGGCCAGCTTGATTGGTCATTGGTGTGCTCATTTGTACATATGTGATCTTTCGGCCGCTTTTGATGCCATTGATCACAATATTCTTCTGGAACGTCTTTCTTCCTGGTTTGATGTTCGTGGAATTGTTCTTGATTGGTTTTCCTCCTATCTGACGGATCGTTCTTTTAGTGTGAAAGTGATGGAGTACATCTCTTCGCCTTCTCACTTAAAGTACGGTGTGCCTCAAGGCTCCGTTCTTGGTCCTATCCTCTTTAACCTCTATACAACACCCTTAAGCACTCTAATCTCTTCTCATTCTATTGATCATGAACTATATGCTGATGACACTCAAATGTACACTTGTTTCACCCCTAACTCCTATTCTAATGCTGAAACCCTCCTGCAACAAAGTTTTCAGTCTATATCCTCTTGGATGTCTGCTAATTTCTTAGCACTTAATCCATCTAAGACTGAATTCTTGTTGGTCGGGAAACCTCAACAGCTTCTGAAGCTGAATGGGAAAACTCTTTCGTTATCTTCAGGTATTAAAATATCACCTGTTTCTTCTGTGAGAAATCTCGGTGTTATCCTTGATAAACACCTAACCTTCCACGAACACATAACTAAAAATTCACAAGCATGTTTCTTCCATATCCGTGATCTTCGTCGAATACGTCCATATTTGTCACGTGAGACAGCTGCTACAATTGGTGCTGCTCTTGTGCAATCGAAGTTGGACTACTGCAATTCCCTGTTTTTAAATCTCCCTGGCTGTGAGATTGATTGGTTGCAGTTTGTTCAGAATTCTCTTGCGCGAGCAATTTTTTGTAGTTCCAAGTACTCACATGTTACACCTATTTTGAAGTCTTTGCACTGGCTAAAGATTAAAGAGCTTATCGTTTACAATTCAGCTTCGTTAACCTATAAGTTCATCACCATCCCTGGACAAACTTGTATGTCTTACTTGATTAAAGTGATGCAGCCTGCTGTTACTCGGTCTCCTAAATTAATTACTCTTGTGAGACCTAGCTTACCTTCTCGCTCTAAGCTATCTAATCGTTCTTTCCAGCATGCTGCACCGCAGATCTGGAATTCTCTTCCATCTAATCTTCGGAAATCTTCATTTGAAGCACATCGGCCTTTGCTTTCCTATGATCAGTTCCATAGGCAGTTGAAGACCTATCTTTTCCATCTCTCTTTTCCATCTAGTGTCCATGAGCAGCGACCTGCGCCTAAACCACCTTTTCTTTAACTCCCTTTACTTTGGACTGATTATCTAGATTTTGGAATTTGCACCCATTTTTGGACCTTCTTTTTAGCTCGCCGGCTTATTTTTGTCTCAATAGTGTTCGATGTTGTCATTGATGACTGTAGCACTCTAATTGTTGTTGTTGTTATTATTATTATTATTATTATTATTATTATTATTATTATTATTATTATTATTACAGCGATACTAGAGATCGAGCTTTAAAATTTGGCCTTAACTCCCTCAAATTATAAAAATCGTAGAAGCCACTGGACTTCGGGATGCAGTTGACAATTCAACATTAAGGGAAAAAATATATAAGATTAGAATTAAGTTGATGTCGATATATATTTTGCTATTCCAATTGTAAATTTTTGATTCTCAACAAACGTCCAAATTTGTAAATACTAAATTAGGCATTTCTACAAACTCTGATTTATCAGATGATCAATACAGAAAGTCCTATTGAAATCTTTATTTCAAAGCCTAATCTAGCATCCTTTCAAACACACTATTGATCCTACATACAGTGCACAACTGCACATTGATAATTCCGTACACTTACAGACATAGTGAAACTACATGTCGATTACAATAAAAGATACCCAATGCGCCTATTGTCAGTTGGCCTATTGTCTTCGTATCTTCAAATTATCGTCAGTTACTGGCTGTACTCTGATTCTGAAATAATTGATATTTTGAAATCATTTTGTAGAAATTAGCGTATACACGATAATTATTTCATTATTTATTTAAGATTGGTCTTCAGATAATAAGTATACAAATTAATTTCATTATTGATTTATTGATTGATATCCAGACATCAATTATCGTTAAAATATAATTAAAGTAATATATTTCATTATTGTTTAGCTGGTTGATCTTCACTTCATCATTAAAGTAGGCCTAATTAATTGCATTATTGATTGAGTAATTGATCTCCGTCTCCTCATCGAATTAGTTCATTTTATTATTTATTGAACGATTAATTTTCAACTCATCTTTAAATTAATTAATTTCATTACTGATTTACTGATTGATCATCAGATCATTATTAAATTAATTAATTAAATTAGCTAGTTACTGATTTTCAACCCGCCATTAAATTAATTTCATCATTTAAATTGATGGACTTCATTAATTGATAGATTAAATTGATTTAATAATTTGATTGATTTTTGACTGATTGATCTTCAGCGCATCGGCCGATTTGATCGTGCCTACCAGTTCTCTCTCAGAAAACAACCTATCTAATAGCTGTAAGAGACCCGCATTGGCTCCTCCCAGTGGTTCCGTGGGCGTGGCTACGGGGGTCATGCCAAGGTCACTGAGCTACGAGAGCTTACACCTTCCTGATAATCTATCATACACCCAAGTGGAGGACACTGCAGGAGATAACGGTATCTATACGTCTTAATCTTAATTAATCCTTGCTCACCGGCTTGATTTTGTCTCAATTGTGCTTGATGTTGTCATTGATAACTGTAGAACAATAATTGTTGTTACTATTATTAATCAATAATTGTTAACTGCTATGAATTAGGCACCGGGTAATAACGAATACCATCTATGATTAATTATTAACCATCATCTTCCCTACAATCCCAATCTAGCTAGGGTCGGGATACGAATAGATTAAACTTTTCCATTCGTTTTATAAAGTTTTGTAGTAATTTTTGGCGTCTAGACTCTCCGCAACCGTATGCCTTTACTGTCGTTGGTTTGAACCTTAGTGCTTTGTCGCCTGCTACGACACGTGCAGTCTACGATTGGTCTATTCGTCTGCAACCCGGACACAACACGGATAATCGACACGCATCTACTAATAATTATTAATAAGAATAAAGTAATTAATGCAAAAATCAGTCTCTAATCATATAAGCTTATCTAATTATGCTATAATCTTTATTTTACATGTACATCGCTTGGGACATTTTGTAATATTACATTTCTTCTGATACAGAAAAAATTTCTCAATAAAAACAAGTAGCCTATTTCCTCAAAACTCATACATAACTTAATTGCATATTTGAAAGTCTATAATTGATAGTTTTTCAATATATTAACATAACGGCACACTGCTTTAGGAAGCACAGATGCTATTTTAAAACCTATTTCCTCCTTCCTCTCCATTGTTAATAGTAATCGTTTCCTTATGAATGTCTTAATAGCGAAGGGGTAACGTCATGAAGTTTAAATGACAGATCCTGAGGTGAATTGAACCATCTTGGGTTTGAATTCCAGCCGCGCTGAACTGAGAGTAATCTCTCGGACATTCACTGGACTGGTAATACGAAAAATGGTCAACATTGCCTAATGGTTTAAACATGTGGTATTAAATGTGATAGTTATCAACATGGTTGATCATTTCACTATAATGCGTGTTTATGTTTATGATATGATTTCATGTTTCAGACAGCGACTTGTACTCTTCCATAGAGATAGACAGAGGGAGTGAGGGAGCCGTGGTTCCTCAGAACGCCGACAATGCCAGTGTTAGATCAACCACTGGCTTGCTCACTGAGGAGCCACACCAGGGCAGCACTCAGACCTCAAGCCAGAAGAGCACCAAGCGAGGCAGTGGAGTCCAAAGTGAGGCAGATCAAAGTGCTGCAGCTCAGAGCTCGACTGCAGTGCATGTCTACGCTGTGGTGAACAAGAACAAGCGATCCAGTATCGGCAAGGATGCGGATACAAAGGCGGATTATGGAATAGATGCTCCGTTGGCTGTTCCTGAAGTCACGGCAGCCGATGCAGTGGTGATGGCAGCGACGCATGTAGAAGTTAGTGGAGATATGAATGCTGGTGCAAGTGCGGAAACTGGAGTTAATGTAGAAGGTATGCGAGAGCTGTATTCATATCTCTCTCTCTCTCTCTTTCTCTATCTTTCTTTCTCTCTTTATCTCTATCTATCTCTCTCTCTCTATCTGTCTGTGTGTGTGTGTCTGTCAGTCTGTCTGTCTGTCTGTCTGTCTGTCTAGTGTTCTATTGAGTGGCAGGTCCAAGGTACATAGGCCTACTCATACTCAAAATCTCCTTTTGTTCTCCACAAACGGTATTGACCAAAAAGTTAAAGTAGCCTACCTACCTATCTACCTACCTTATCCATCCTTTAATGCTATTTCAAGGTGCAATTGTTCTTGCAGTGGGCCTGTTGTGTAACAAATCACACACAATAACATTAAAATTATTCCTCTTTATAGATAAATAGGTTCCCTCTCCCAAGGCTATTCTTTGTCAAATTTTCCAAGCTCTGGTCAGATTTGGAAGAGAATATTATTTTATATCAGCTAAATGTGTTATGTATTTGGCTACAAATACATAATTGCAATTAATACAAGTTGGCAGGCATAATAACATCTAGTCATATCAGTAATCTAGTCCATTGTTAAATTGCAGAAATTAATATTTAATTCCAAGTTTAGGGATAATTATTGTGTTTTATTTACGTGAGGTGGTCATGCTCAATAAAATTTATGGAATAAAATTTCAATTTTTTTTAATTTTTAGCAGAAAACGGAATCGAAAACGGTCGTAAGACGTCTCAACATGTTTACAGCGTGGTAAATAAAAACAGAAACAAATCGGTCACTACTCAGCCGGGAGAAATAGATGACGTCAGCACTTCCTTCCCTGACGTCATCGTAATATCTGGTGACGTAATGGCAACATCTGATGACGTAAAACCGTCAACGAATGACGTAGAGACTAAAAAAGAATTTACATCTGCTGATAGCAGTTCGTTGGGTAAAGTAAAAACTATGACAAACAGAAATCTGGACGAAGACGGGTACGAATCGCTTCCAGAAGCTGAAATTCCACCGGCCGATGAAACCGTAAGAAATTCTCAAGCCCAAGCAACAGAAGCAACAAACCGTCAATCCAAGCACGAAGGCGCTTTCCACAGACTGCAAATCGGACTCAAAAATGTTCTTCCATCTCGTCAGAAGATAGCCAGAGCTCTGTCGACTAGTCGTCGATCAGATAGAGCAAGCAGAAAGTCAGAGACTAAAGATTCTAACAAAACTAATTCCCATAGCGAGCAGGGAGATAATTCCCATAGCGATCAGGTAGATAATTTCCATACCGAGGAGGGAAATAATTCCCATAGCGAGCAGGGAGATAATTCCCATAGCGATCAGGGAAATAATTCCCATATTGATCAGGGAAATAATTTTCAAAGCGATCAGGGAAATAATTCCTATATCGATCAGGGAAATAATTCTCACAGCGATCAGGGAAATAATTCCCATATCGATCAGGGAAATAATTCCCAAAGCGAGCAGGGAGAACATAGTGAGAAAGACGTGAATAACAAGAGAAAATCTCACGAGCAAACATAGTATGATAGTTATATTTTAATTAACAGTCTCAGATTTTAATTTAAAATTAAAGTTAATATTTTAGGGAGAGCAGGTTTGACAGAAAGTTCTTTTCGTGATCATGAGACTTGGATTCAAACACCAGATAAATCAGCAACAAATATATCACCGCAGCGGTGGAAGAATATTTGTTCAATCAGCGTCAGCTGCAAGGTGATGCGCTAATGATGTCACTGACATCGCTTTCGAGTGAGGAAACTGACGTTAACATTAGCTTTAAGAGCTTTATAAAGGAAAAGGATTGCTAATAACACTGGAGAGAAGAGGAAATAACGAAAACTACAAAAACAGCAACTACAATGAGAAAACTCTGTAAACACGTGCGCTGTGTCATGTGTGTAACTAGAAGAAGAACAGTCTGTTTAGAACGGGTAAACTGGATGGAGTTAGGCAGAATTGGTTCATCCCTCGAACTTGTGCGCATTTGTATCCTTCAATGTGACAAAAGCCGGACTGTTTTGTCAGGACTGCAAGCAGAATCATTAGTGTACATGAACAATCAAAACAAAACCAATGAGCGGTTCATTCGTAAACTCGTAAAGATCACGAATTATCTAATAAAGAAAGGATATTATCTATTGCTTCAAATCGGCTGACACAATGCGGTCGTTGCCAGCATTAATTACAGTTATAATTACAATATAGTTGTAATTACAGATTTTCAGTAATGATAGTTGTGATTACATGTTTTCAGTAATGATAGTTGTAATTAGGTCTATTAAAAGCGGCCATAGAAGGCAGAATGGAAGGAAAAAGAGGCAGGGGCAGGCCGAGATTAGGTATGTTAGATGATTTAAAGACCCACTCATATGTGGAAATGAAGAGGAAGGCGGAAGATAGAGAAGAGTGGAGGCGTTATATACCATGGACCTGCCAGTAGGCAGTGCACTAAGAGAGAGAGAGAGAGAGAGAGTAGTAATTACATGATATTATCAGTGATGTTAGTTGTAATAGCATATATTGGCTGCACGAACATCTTAAAACTGATGATCTCCGACAACTATTTTACAAAAACACTGTAGTAATCTATGAATTATACAGTTTGCGGAATAACTGATAACGAAATAAAACTTTGTCGATAAACTATCAGACAGCTACCATACATTCTATTATTAAATTGTCTACACAAGAGTAGTTTCTAGTAAGACTTTCATGTTAACTATTATAATTATTTTGTCTGTGTTTTTACTGTATTGTACATTTTATTCAAGTGATGTCCAGAATATATATATATATATATATATATATATATATATATATATATTTATATATATATATATATATATATTTATATATATATATATATACACACACATATATATATATACCCGTGTTGTGTCCGGGATGCAAAGAATAGGCCAACCGTGGACTGCACTTTTAGTAAAAAGCGATAAAGCACTTAGATCTAAATCAACGTTACAAAGGATATTCGACTGATGAGCGACAAGGCTCCAAAAATTGCTGTACATTTTTCTAATCCCGACCATGGTTAGACTAGAATTCAAGGGAAGAAGATTATGATGACGATGTCTTAAAGGATACAATGTCTTATATGTAATTGTTTTTGACCCAGTACTGCTATGTTATAATAATAATAAATAATAAAATATGCTACGTTATGCTACGTTACGCTACGCTACGTTACGTTGTGTGTTGTGTTATGTTATGCTATGCTATGCTATGCTATGCTATGTTACGATACGTTATGTTATGTTATGTTATGTCATGTCATAATCATGTTATGTTATGTTATGTTATGTTATGTTATGTTATGTTGTGTGATGTTATGTTATGTTATGTTATGCTATGTTATGTTATAGGCCTATTAAGTTAATGTTACGCTACGTTACGTTACGTTGTGTTACATTATGTTATGCTATGTTACGTTATGTTACGTTACGTTACGTTAGTTTATGTTATGTTGTGTGATGTTATGTTATGTTATGTTATGCTATGTTATGTTATAGGCCTATTAAGTTAATGTTACGCTACGTTACGTTACATTGTGTTACATTATGTTATGCTATGTTACGTTATGTTACGTTACGTTACGTTAGTTTATGTTATGTTACGTTATGTTATGTTACGTTACGTTAAGTTATGTTAATATTATGTTACGTTATGTTATGTCCAACAGCAAGAAAACTCGATATACTGAACGACGAAAGAAACTTGAAGCGATATTTGAAGTGGTTCTATGATCCAGGCCTACTTCAAGTAATTATTTTCGAAGTAATCCAAACAATATTAGGTTGGTTACAAAAACTGCGTGAAAGGAATCCTGGCGACCAATCTCTTTAGCAACAAAGTAAAATACCATAATAATAATAATAATAATAACAACAACAATAATAATAATAATAATAAAGGTTTAACGTCCGTTTCCTCATACAAGGATGATGTCAGGGATGTCATACATAGAAGAGCTGACTAGAACCAACTGAAGAAACATTGCTGGTGTAAAGCCACCCCAGCTGAAAGATGAGATATCGGGAACAATTGTGATGCGGTAATTTAACTTACTGGTAACTCTGTAAAGAGCTCCTACAGAGATGCTTGTGCATTTTAAAAGTGTCGTTAAAACAGGCAGATTTGATTTAGTTTAATAAGCTAAAAGTATTCAAAGAAAAATAAATTATTTAAATACACTAAATGGTCAAATATTGTTAGTGTAGGTTAAATATTAAAGAGTAGTTAAATGAGTGATTAAGTTTGACTACCTAAATGTAGTTAAGTGTATATAACTGCTTTAACGGAGCTGGGAAAAACTCAATTCCATAGAATCTATAAGCCATTACTGAATAAACTTCTTACCACTTCTTTAAAATATTGTCAATGAGATATTCATTAAATGCCGATCACTCCACTGACAATCATTACTTGACCACTAGCCTACCTGAAAAATAACAGTAACAGGATAGGCCATCATCGTCATCATCAACTTCCCGTGAATCCCAGTTTAACTAGGGTCGAGATACGAAGAATCTATCTTCATTCCTTTCTGTTCCACACCATATCATAAGTCAATTCCCTATTTCCATTCGTTTTAGATTTTTAGCAATTTCTGGAGCCTAGGCGCTCACCAACGGAATACCTCTTCTGACGTTGGTGTGAATAATGATGTTTAATCGCTTTTAGACAAGTACAGTCCACGGTTGATCTATTCTTTTGCAAATAGGATACAACAGATAAAATGCAAAGACAAGACAATATTCTGGTCACCACCGCTATCTCGTTAGATTTAATTACATGTGGTCAAATTAAAGAGCTGATTGTAATCCCGCACAGAGGTTAATTGCAGTGTATATATATATATATATATATATATATATATATATATATATATTTGCCCCGTGTTGAGCCCGGGTGTGGTTGGAAAAACTGCAGAATAAGGCAACCGCAAACAAGCTGCCGCGTGTAAGAGGCGGCTAAGGCAAGAGCTGAGGATGGCAAGAGGGGACCCACTTCATCAAAAACATTTCCCCAGGATTAAATGACAGTTTATTGTAGAAATGAGGAAGGTAACGGGAAACCACCTCAGAAGCCATATTATTCGCAAGCTATAGTCTACATTAAGATGTGGATAAGGCATTGCCATTTGTGAATGGATTAACTCGTTAATCGATGGTGTGCTCTCTATGGAGCGTGAAAAGCAGCATGTGAATAAGAATATGTACCTTGGACCTGCCGCTTGGCAGGACACTACATAGAGAGTATTTACCTCTCCCTACCTTCCACAACCACATATGAATACATATACCTGTATCTCTCTGCGTGCTACCACGTAGGCCTATAAATAGAGTTGTTGAAAATAAATTCTTTAAATCACTACATCACAAGTGCTTAGAGGTAAAATCATCGAGGAATTTGCTTAGGACTATGGCTTGGTTTAACCTTACAGAATTCTGCAAAGTCATCCTGTGTCAAGTACGTCTCACTCATCAAAACCGACTGACTTGATCTTATGATACTGTCAACTTCAGAGCTTATTATAGTTTTTGTTTGGATATTTCAAAAACACGTTAGACGGTTCTACGTGACATTGATGTAGGCTGCTTTCAAATAGGCCTAGGCTACTTATGATATCACTAGTATCTCATATACGCTGTACACTTAGCAGCTAAAATCTATTACGCATAAGTGCCGCAAGTTTTTGTTCCACAAAGCTCTCATAGAAATGCAAGAGAACTCAAAAACCAATAACAGCAATAGTTTCACACTTATAAAAAATTTGAATCGGAATAGTTTAAAAGTATTCTGCATAGTAATAGTAATTCCCAAATATTTGCACTACGGACAGCTGTATCTTTTTAAATTAAGAAGGGCACAAAGGATATTCTTCGCTGCCATGTAAATTTTGGATCAACAAGAAAACATGAACATTTTGTAAAATCAACCCGATTGGTTTTTATATTGTTAATCATCAATGAAAAATTTCAATTACCATTATTCGGCCTTATTAATGTTTTTGAACCAATTAGACAAATTATTGAGTTCATTTTTAAATTCATTCATAAAATTTCAGTTCATATAGTTATATTTATTTCTATAAGTAAAAATAAATTAGGCCTATGTTAGTTTTAATTTTACTTTTATTTTACTTTTATTTAACTTTTATTTTATTTTTTAGCGTAAAAACTTCGAGATTTTGTCATTTGTAATAATTGATGAAATAGAAATAAGGTGGAAAGTATTGAACTAGCTGTCATATCATTAGAATTATAAAATAAACATTTAATACATAACATTAAATAAAATATTTTTAGCATCATCATCATCATTATCATTATCATCTTCTTCCTTTTATTCTAGGTTTAACAAAGGGTCGGAATACGAATAGACCTTTTCTAGAATCTCGATCCGCCTCTCTGACTCATACAAATTTATCAGTCCATCCCCAATAATCTCTTTCATTCATTTTATACAATTTTTCAATTTCTGGAGTCTAGGCGCTCACCTACCGTATGCCCTTTCTGACTTTGGTTTGGATTTTAGTACTTTGCTCACCTTCTACGACATATGCATTCACCGCTTGATCCATTCTTCAAACAAACGGGACACAACACGTTGAATAAACTCAAATCAAATTATTGATTTAAAATTAAATTATATTCATAAAATTTATCTCTCGTTTCTAAGGTATTTCGATATTTCACATTTATTTGGCTCACGAGTCACGCCGTACATAGTATGGTGTTGTCATGATAGGCTAAGGCTACATTGAGTGGTTGGTGCAGGCACTGTAGGTTTGTATAGGGAAATGTGCCTACAGACTTTTAGCTACCGGCTAATCTTAGTAGCCTATAGCTAACGCAGTGTAGCACTAAGGTGTTGAGGCCTAAGTAGAGTCTTGGCCGATTTTCTAATCACAAAAGCCTCAATTGAAGCTCTTAAACAATATTTTAGAAGATCGTCCTAAAACAAACGTTTTCGTATCTCTGAGATAAATAAGTATTAGTATTATAATAAGTAATAATTATAATAGTTAAATTAGTATTATATAAATTATAATATAAGTATTAGTATTAGTTCTACGTCAGTCTAATATTTAATTTAATTCCTCTCAACTTCTTGAACATAACGTTACAGGTAAGTAATAAATTCGTCTGGCAGGATCGATCTCTATAGCTAAGTTATTAACTTTAAATTATCGCACATAATTTAATATGAACCTTTAAATTATAGTATTAACATAAGTATGATTGTATGACGTACAGATCACGTTTGGACGTTATATTACTAGTACATATTGATCGCCACAAAGTGTTACGATCCATAATAACTTGCAAAAAACAATATAGCCTTTAGATGTTTGCTTTGTATCGGAAAGAACATAACGGATATAGCGGCGAGAACGATATGGCTCAAGCTAACGACCATATTTTCAGACAGGTAGACAACATGTGTACTAATAGTACTATTAAATAAGACTATATATCGGTATATGTCAACTTTCGAAAGACGATCCGTTGATAACCGAGCACAATTAATCAATGTGATTAATTGTGCTCGATGTTGTCACTCATTGCCGAGGGTACGTAGTGTTCTGATTGTCGTTTAGAAATTGTAACTTTTAGCTTATCGTCGTCATATATTGTAGCCTTTACTGCAGGCAAGACTGTCACGAATCCTGGAATTCGTTCGAGACTATCAGAATATTAGCCTAGACCTAAATACGTGGCTTACGGGCCTACGATTAATGTGCCGTGTTTTCCTCTATCATATATTATTAACCTCCATTCCGCTAGTACCCTTCCTTGGACTGACTACCCGGATTTTGTCTCGCACCGTTTATGGACCCCTCACTCTGCTCATCGGTTTTGATTTGGTTCCACAGTGCTCAATGTTGTCATGGACAACAGTATAGCACTCTAATAATATTATTGTTGTTGTTGTTGTTGCATGTATGTGCCTGTAGTCCATATTAAAAAAGCTTTATGTAGGCCTATAGGTACAGCTACTATAGTATGCCCATTTGCACAGTTAAATGGAAGACATAGCCTATGCGTGTAGGCTACAGGCAGGGCACTGATCGAGTTAGAGACAATTAATAAGTAGACTACTTGTGGAGAATTAAAGATACATTATTGTGCATGTATATGGGCATACGTGAGTGTATGTATGTATGTGTATTTGTGCATAGTTGTATACATGTACGTGTTTGTAAGTTTACATGTGAGATACTTAGTGTGTGTGTGCTATTTTGGTGAGTGTTTAGTTTTTCTTATGTTCTTCTTTTGAAGCCTATCAACATGTCGAGGTTTGTATCTTTTTTCCCTTTGCTATGTATTGAGGTATGAAATTACTTCTAAAACTAGTGTTACAAGTCTTTGTGACTTTCTTAACCAGTATAATAGTGTTAAGCTAAGTTAAGTATAAAAGTCGATTTACGACACTTTTCAGATCTAGCTAAGAAGGCAAATGGGCGTGGTTACAGTTGTTTACAAACTTTACTGTAGAAAACTTGATTATAAATCAAGAAAAACTGATCAGATTAGGTCAAGTTTGAAAGTCCGGCAGAAGCGCAAATTTATTTTAGGAAAGATAAGAGATTTGAACTAACGAAGTCATTCAATTACTTTACTTTTAAAAAGTTCACTTGAAGATAAACTAATTGCGAGACATTTATAAGAACTTTGTAGCTTGTTAATCAGTAGGCCTATAGAAATAAGCATACAGGCCTGTCTACATTTCAGATTGTATAAGTTATTAGATTCTGAAATAGACTTCGAGAAAAGACTTGAAATTGTTTTGTTAAATTATTAGTATTAGATAGTTATGGTATGGTAAAGACAGCAATGGCCTTGCGGTTACTTGTAAAATTAATAAATGGTACTGTTAGTGCGGTACCAAAGAATTCAGCATGTCACGTAGGCTCTGCTATTTCGAAAATCCAATATAAAATCAGTAGTAGAGCCTTTTCGAGTGAAAGTGCTGGCATTGTCAGTCCAGTAATATTTCGCCAGGTAAGAAATAAAATAGTTTTTGACGAGAAATATAATTTGTTGCTTAAATATAGTTTTAATTGTATGTTTATTTGTTACCTATTTTATCTTCTTTGTGCGTTGTCAACAGTGGTTAAAGTGGGAATTAAGAGCTATGGGAACGGTCAGAATTTTTCGGGCCCCCTGTAATGTATTTAGAATTCTCCTAGTATCTAATATAGGCTCATATTCTAATTTGGGCCCCAAATGAGAAAAAAATGAGAGCTAGGGGAACGCCACCCCCCCCCCCCCACTTTAACCACAGGTTGTCAATACCTACGCTTGACAGCCTTTAATCAGAAAGTATGGAGAAATAAGAAGTTATTAATGATTATGCTGAGAGACTACATATTGCAATATACCAGATACATATACATATTGTAATATAATATATAATATAATATAATATAGCTAATATACCTATTGCAATATAACAGGCTGATCCTGTAGGTCTATTAATAGAAGTCATAGAAGGTAGAATGGAAGGGAAAAGAGGCAGGGGCAGGCCGAGATTGGGTATGTTAGATAGTGTAAAGACCCACGCATATGTGGAGAGGCGTTATATACCATGGACCTGCCACTAGGTAGTGCACTAATAGAGAGAGAGATCCTGTAGCTTGATCGCTTAGATATTGTACTACAGATCTTTAGGGGCAAGGATTGAACACAGTGATTGCTTTAGTCACTGAATGCTATTTTTTTATTTTTTTATTTATTTTGTGTCTTGTTTGAAATTAGAAAAGATTTTACATTGAGTGCAAGCCAGTTTCAGCAGCTGTCTATAAATTTGTCAATTTTATTGATCAGGTTCATTGAGTGAATTTTTTGCTAAAGTTCTTTCAATCTTATTGAGTAACCGATTGCTTGATGGACTGGTTGTTTGGTTGATTTTCAGATTGTTTGATTGATTAACTGATTGATTGATTGATTGTCAAGTTGATTTATGTTATATTTTATTAATTGACTGATTGATTGGTTGATTGACAGGTGAATTGATTGATTGGCTGATTGATTGATTGATGATTGATTGGTTGATGGATTGGTTGGTTGATTGATTGATTAGTTGATTGATTGATTGCAGCTATTTGACGGTAAGTCGTCCACCTACACGTATCTGTTGGCTGATAAACAAAGCAAGGACGCTGTCATCATCGATCCTGTCTATGAACAAGTAGAGAGAGATGTTAAGCTTGTTCAAGATCTTGGTCTTAACCTAGTATTTGCTGGTTGTATTTTGCCAAATTTTCTACTTCTTTAAAGTTATCTTCTTTGCTTGCTTTTCATTTATGGAAAATTAACTCAAAAACTTTTTGAATATATGTTTAATGAAAACTGTTTATTTAAAAATAGTATATGTTATTGAAAAGTCAATGGGCATTTAACTTCATGTAGGCAATGTGGCTTGGTTGCCTGTAGTGCTGCTTGGATAACCATTTTCAATTTAGTGCTACATTGGCATTCTGCGCAGAGTGTTTGTGTGAAGATTAACTTACTAGGCTGATGAACTGAAGGAGTAGAACTAAATAAGTACTGTTAGGCCCTTTTATAGACTCAGCATATTTGATAGTTTGATTATGTGATTATTGTTTATTTGTTTGTTTAATTGATAAAATTCGATAAAAGTATCACTCTCTTTAAGTCTTATGCTTAATATACTATAGAAAAATTGTCACAGATTACCGCAGGTTTATTAAACAGTATTAGACAGCTGTAATATACTGTTAAATATTAGATAACTGTAATTTAGCGTTATCTATTACTATTACATAACTGTAATTAAATGCAATTTACTTTTCTCTTAATTCAGTTAACACTCACATGCATGCCGATCACATAACCGGCAGCGGTGAAATCAAGAAGAGGATCAAGAGTTGTCGCAGTGTGATAGCGGAGGCCACGAGGGCTACAGCAGATCAGCACATCGTGGAGGGAGATAGGATAGAGTTCGGCCACTTTCATCTTGATGTGTTGTCCACTCCTGGTCATACAGATGGTTAGTATACTGACTGGAGCCAAGGGTGACGTCGGTAAGATACTCGACCGCGGATCAGTATGTGCGGGGGTCAAATCATGGACTCGCCCGTCACTGACGTTGCTTTCGAGTAAGGAAACTAACGTTAACATTAGCTTTTTTTACATTGATAGCTGGGTTGTATTGTACTTTCTAACTTCAGGCTCGGAAGCACACAGCTTCCCTGTTAGTTATGGTTAGTTTTCTCCTTGCATCGGTTTTTGTAAATTGTTATTTGGGTGAATTGATTTTGCAGGGATGTGTAAGATGGTACATCCCTAACGTTGTCCTGTGATAATTATGATAGTGACGTTAGGTCTGTATGGGTTTTACCATTAGTGCACTTATATGTATTCGGAAACTTTTGTATAGAGCATTCTAAAGTCTAAACTTCTTTATATTGATGATAGTATTTAATAAATCTAAAATTTATTGTCTTTTAATCTAATGTCAATATATAGACTAGTAAATATTACCATGTCAATATACTGACTATAGCTTTTGTTGTTGTTATTGTTGCTTTTGTTGTTGTTGTTATTGTTGTTGCTATTGTTGTTATTGTTGTTGCTATTGTTGTTGCTATTGTTGTTGTTGTTGCTATTGTTGTTATTGTTGTTGCTATTGTTATTGCTATTGTTGTTGTTGTTGCTATTGTTGTTGTTGTTGTTGTTGCTATTGTTGTGGTTATTGTTATTGTTGGTGGTGTTGTTGTTGTTGTTACTAGGGTGTATGACGTATGTGTGGAGAGACAAGATGATGGCTTTCACCGGTGATGCTCTGCTCATCAGAGGTTGTGGCAGGACAGACTTTCAGCAGGGTTTGCTTTTACATTGACTACAATATTGAGTTCTACAGTGAAGGTAGCTGCCTAGAATTATGTTTGCAAATATTTATGAAAATTCTTAAAACGCAGATTATGCGTCAATAAAATAGACGCATAAAGATATCCACTAATTCACCGGCTGATTTATCTTCTGAAATCCTATAGGTTCAGTCTCATTTATTGATGGACTAATTGATTGATTGATTGATTGATTGACTGACTATATTGCTTAGGATGTCCTAAGAGATTATACGAGTCAGTTCATAAGAAGATATTCACTCTGCCGGATCATTATCTACTCTATCCTGCGCATGATTATGCAGGTGAGATCTGCCTATGAACTCGTTGATAAATTTATTTATTTATACTTTATATTTAACCTTCATCGAGTTGAATTGAACTTTATATTTAACTTTTTTTTGATATTTTAGGTGAGATCTGCCAACCATCTTATAAACTTGTTGATAAATTTATTTATTTTTACTTTATATTTAACCTTTGTCGAGTTACCTGAATCGAAGGTAGAAATCAGTTGAAGTAATGAAAGTCTAGTTTTCAGTCAGTACATTTATTCAAAGTCTTTTTCTGAAGGTATGAACTTTAAATTGAAATTGAACTATATTTTGAGGCTGTAAATTTAATATCCAGGTCTAGGTAAAGTTTGAAATGCAAATCTCAATGTCAATTTAATTATCGTCATCATCTTCCCCACAATCCCATTTTAACCAGTGTCGGGATAAGAATAAACCTTCTCCATTTCTCTAAATGTAAATTTAATATGCAGGTCTAAATGTAAATATTAAATGCAGGTCTAAATGTTAATTTTATATGCAGGTTGAAATTTAAATTTAACATGCAGGTCAAAATGTAAATTTGTCTGCTTAAGTTAGGAATTTACTGGTAAAACAAAGCCATAGGCTCATTTGCATACTTAAGCCTTGCAGTTGTTCTTTGTTTTGTTCAATCTTTCTTCGTCATTTTGATGTTGCTGGACTGTATCTTTCGGAAAATACTAATTTAATATTAACTGACAGATATTAATCCATTACATTGTATCCTTGTGGATGTAATGTCATCAAAATGGAAAGGTTCCGTTTCCACTTCTTTAGATGATATCAGTAACAATTAATTAATTATCATAGGCAGAACTCTGATTTTTTTATAATTATGATTTATTTCATAATTATGATTTATTTTGTAATTTTGTGTCAGATAGGCCATTATTATATTCTGACATTTCACATCATGCTCAGTTACTAATATTTTGTAAAATTTCCATTGATTGTTTGCCAAAAATTGGACAACCTTTAACTGCGCCTGTCGTAGAAGGCGACTGAGCAAGGAATGATGAAAACCGTGGAAGCCAGAAGCCAAAATTTTTCCAAGCTATAGGCTACATAAGGTATGGATAAGGTATAGCATTTTTGTAAAGTGATTAACTTGTTGATCTATGGAGTGAAGTATCTCTTTATGAAGTATGAAGGCAGATTTTGATTATGATTAATATGAAAATATACCTTGGACCGGACACTTGGAAGAGCATTAGAGAGAGAGAGAGAGAGTGAGACAGAGAGAGAGAGAGAGAGAGAGAGAGAGAGAGAGAGTAGTTGGAATGTTTTGAAATTTTTTATTTGTAATATTTACCCCACAGGCAGAACGGTGACATCTGTGGAAGAAGAGAAAAGGCTGAACCCTCGACTGACCAAATCTCTCGATGAGTTCATTAAGATCATGAACGAACTCAACCTCCCTCCTCCAAAGTTCATGAGTATGTGCCATATAACTGCTTTAATGTCTTATGTAACTGCTTTAATGTCTCATATAACTGCTTTAATGTCTTATATAACTGCTTTAATGTCTTATGTAACTGCTTTAATGTCTTATATAACTGCTTTAATGTCTCATATAACTGCTTTAATGTCTTATATGACTGCTTTAATGTCTCATATAACTGCTTTAATGTCTCATATAACTGCTTTAATGTCTTATATAACTGCTTTAATGTCTTATATAACTGCTGTAATGTCTTATATAACTGCTTTAATGTCTCATATAACTGCTTTAATGTCTCATATAACTGTTTAATGTCTTGTATAACTGCTTTAATGTCTTATATAACTGCTTTAATGTCTCATATAACTGCTTTAATGTCTCATATAACTGTTTAATTTCTTGTATAACTGTTTAATGTCTTGTATAACTGCTTTAATGTCTCATATAACTGTTTAATGTCTTGTATAACTGCTTTAATGTCTTATATAACTGCTTTAGGACAATCATGTTAGAGTTTGTTTTAACGCACAAATATGTCGTTAGCTTTAGGCGAGAAATGATTACGATATGATTGAAATTCATATCGCACACTATAGGCTGTGGCTAGTCAAGATACTCATCATCATCATCGTCTCCCTCGAGTTCCAGTTTATTCAGAGTCGGGATACGAATAGCCGAGGAATATAGACTGGAAAATCATTATATATTATTTATGTAATTTACTTAATTTATGTAATAAGTTAATGTTCCTCCCAAGATTAACTTTTAACAATATCTAGTTTCTTGTCTAATTTAGCAAGTTTTCTAGTAATATTTTTAGCATTATTCTACTTCAATTAGCCTGATTAATTAATTATACGTGGCTTGGTATTGTGCTAATGTTAGCTTGTATTTCTTGCTACAGATGAAGCCGTTCCAGCCAACATGGTCTGTGGAATATTTGAGCTGCAGAACGTACAATCAGCCTCAACGTAAACCCTCAGCTTCCACATTATCAGCATATTCCAACTTGTGTTGAATCTATTCTATTCTATAAATAAGCAGTAATTAATATCTTGTTTCTTGTCTTATAAATGACATCTATCTATGCATTGTTGTCTCAGGTGTCTTATCCAAGACACATAATCTTATATAGTAATAATAATAATAAAGATGTAATGTCCGTTTCCTCATCCAAGGATGATGTCAGGAACGTCCCCAAAGCACACATCACTACAGACCAATGTGTAAAAGAAATGTGCTGACGAAAGCCAGTCTGGTGATCAAGTATATATATAGTGCCAACTCACTCCTCTCAGTCTCTAATCAACTGGTTTTAATACTCAACAAACTGGTGCTGCTACGGAAGTTTTGACTTCATCAACCTAGAACGATGCCATTAATCACGGCAAACATTCACTTTATCAATTGTGTATTACAACTTTTACGAGATTTGACGCGTTTTGTGAAATATGTAGAATTCGCTATTGTCGAATAGGCTGTCCTCTCCTTGTAATGTTCCAATCAGCTTTATCTCTGGCATTTGAAGATTTGTGATTGATATAACTTACTGTTAATGATACACAATAATATGGTAATATCATCATATTATAATATCTATCATATTGATAACATCATATAATGTTAATTCAGTATGCATTTAGTTATAGCTATGTTTATCCGAGGGCTCAGCAATTAAATTACTTGATGTCAAGCATTTTGAATAATTTCATGCACAACTTGATATAACACAGGGCTGATGATCAAGAGACCATGGGTTCTGATTTCAACCAAACCGTCTTTGACGATGTCACGATGACCCAAAGTTTAGACGTATAAAATCAAGCATTGCATTTAGGCATTACACATAAATTTTAACTTCACACTTCTTTGCATATTATAAAAGCTAAGCAATCATTGAGCATAGAATTAATTTTAGATGTAATCTACTTTATTTAAAGTAATTAGTTATATTGTACATTTTATTTAGCTGGGACAGTCTCCCAGTTTATTTATATTTTAGCTCAATTCTGAGAAACAACTGTTAACTTCCTTTTACTTGTTAATCATTAAATTATCTTTTACTTCGCTTGTTGTTGTAAATGAGAATCAGTCATTTTCTTGCAATAGCTTCATTTCACTTCAAGAAATGTTTTTCAAATTTCTTAATAAAGTATTAATATATTGAGTTAGTGGACTGTCTGCTCCCGATTGCTTGCAGAAAAGTTTAATTGTTAATGATAAATTTTAATACAATAAATAAATTCCTGATGAAGGATCATTAGAAGCATAGAATCTGAATAAATTGGAGAGTTTAAAGAGTAATTTTACTTCTCACACAGCATTGTTACCGCACGGATTTTATGTTACATGTCTCTTCACGCCTAAAACGGATAATGGATGAAAATTCCTAATGCTGCTATGCTCAAATCATTTAAAAGTGCAATGTCCACTTGACTTTCTGATCAAAAATATAATGTCCCAGATGTCGTCATGGACATGTATAGTTTCTGATTTAGATGACTTAAATTATGCGACATAATAAAGAGTAAATAAAGAGTTGATTGATTGATTATTTACATGCGTTATATATTTTAAACAGTACGACTCTATACACCATTATCATATGACACAGAGTTTATTCTTTTATTCAACCACAATTTTAATTTACTTTTATTTAAAGTGCATAATAAAGTTTCAATATTTACTCATTTGTAAGCAACAGCCTTAATGTACAAGTTAGGTGAGCATCATTGTGCACTATATGTAAATGGCACAGTTATTACAACAATGACAACGTAATTTTACCGTCTTTATATCTCAAATTGCTGTTGTTGTCACCATAGCCAGATAATCATTGTACAAGACTTTATTCAGAAATCAAACTGTCAGTATTTGTGCAGATATTGAAACTAAATGTTTTTATCGTATTGGTACCCATGGTTCCAGCACTTCCTTGTACTTCTTTGGCTCTGAAATAACAATAAAGAAACAATAAATGTAGTACAAGTTTAGCAAATAAATCAATGATCTCTAAAATAAATAATTAATAAATTATTTCAAATGCATTTCAAAATAAAATTTTACATGTAAAAATCTATTTAAATCTCTTAAATCAATTAAATATAATCTACAACTCAATTTAAATATTAAGATTTACAGATTTAATTAAATGTCTCTATCTGGGTACATAATACATGTGTATTTACAGATTTAATTAAATGTTTCTGTCTGGGTACATAATACATGTGTATATAATTAGCAGGTTCAAAATCTTGATAAATTTCCACGATGTGCCGAAATAAAGTCATGAATTATTACTCACCTCGGAAAACTAGGTCAACATTATAAATAGTGTTTTACTATTTACATTGTTGACCTTGTTTTCCGAGTTTAGTTTTCTTTATAGTTTTTTGTCATACCATATATTACTTTATTTATTAATTAAAATATGAAACCCTATGAAGGGATATGACATCATAGATGATTTAGCTTTTGATATTAAACAATTATGAAACAATTATTTAATATTAACTCTTTATTTTTTCCCATCATGATTCACACACTTCATTGCTACTGGTAACTGATATTGCACCTACACCCATGTAAACAGTACAGGGTTATCAAACTCTTTTTTGATGCTCTAAACAAATATATAAATAAATAAATCAAATTTAATTAAATAAGTAAGAAATAAGTATATATACTATAGGATTATGGTTAGACAGGATGATTTTTTTCCCTGGAATGACGCCCCTGCCCAGTAAATGTTAGTCGAAGCTGAGGAAGGCATAGGGACCCACCTCATCATAAGCAGAATCCCCTAATGGTATATCAAAAGGAATGTTATAATTAATTTAAAGATCCACTCGTATGTGGACCTTGAAGAGAAAGACGGAAGATAGAGGCGTTATATACCATAGACCTGCCAGTAGGCAGTGCACTAGAGTGAGAGAGACTAAAGGAAATGAAAGTAAAGGAAATGAGTAAAATGACATAAGTAAATGGATATATAAACAAATATAAGACAACTTTCGTTTAGATCACGCACTTATTTCTGGGAAGTCCTCGGGATGTCTACGCACATAGTCCCAGATAGCGAGCTCCCTGTCCGCTATTCTCTTGTCATTGACATTGCGCAGCAGTCTACCCGTTACAAACCCTAAGCTTCCATAGATAGGATACAGGTAGACTCCTGCAAACAGCACCACCAACAATAATTGAATGTCAATGTTATCAAGAGACACCATGTAATATTATGAGACACAATGTAATGCCATTCAATTACACCGCTCTATCCTTATGCATTTAGTTAATGCCCTCTCAATCTCTTCAACTGTTACATTCTGTACTTCCAAATCCTCAAATCCTTTGATACCTACATCATCTTCATGGCCCTCATTAACACCATCAAATACAAATTACAATTTAATACTCACCTCAAAGTTCTACAGTCTCTCCGTCTTCTATTTACACCTTTCATTTAACTCCCTTTATACATTTAACATCACTCCTCTGCTTATCTCTTTGCCTAGCTACTAGATAAATCTCATTTCGCCATCTTTACATCGCCATCTCGCCCTAATCTCTGATAGAAGTCATCATATTTTCTGGCCTTTGCCACTGGTACCTCTCTCGCTTTCCTCTTTAACCTCTTATAGTTCTGCCTTAATTCTTCTGTCCTACCATCCCTCCACTCCTCAAATGCTGTTTCCTTCTCCCATAAAACCTCCTGTACCTCCTCATTCCACCACCAAACCTCTTTATCCACCTTGTCCACAAAAATATCAAAAATTCAAATCTAATTCAGTTTATGCAAATTCTACCACGTCTGCAATTCTTCCAGATCATGAACTGGTATTTTTGATTTTGAAGTGTAACCATTCTAAGAACATAGTTTAGCCCACCAGATTATCTTTTTCTGACCCATGCTTATATATACAAAGGATGATAGCAGCCTTCTAATTGATTTTTTATTTTTACCACTTCCGTTAATAATCAGTCTTTGCGCAAGGGAATAATTGGAAATTATTCCAATAACACCATTACGAATAATTTACTGAAGTGCATGAAATTTTGTATGCTTTGATATATAAATATATTGTCAGTCACCTGAGGGCCACTAATTATAAAGCACAATCAAATCTGACATCTTCAACCATTACATTTTGTAAGGCAAATAAAAGTTTACACATAGTAATACTGGTAGTAGTATATCGGATCTAATACTAAAATATGATAACTTATTTTACAGTTGAAATTGTGAAAAAACATACGAGCAAAAAGAGGTCGGCGAGTGTATATGTTAGAAAAGACAGCAAAGCCGACACCAAGAGCAGTACAGATGACCTCTTCGTAAGGCTGCCTAGCACCTAAAGTTTTACCGAAAGGATCACCTAACATGATTAGGAAATTAAATTCAATAAAACACCCAAAATATTAATTTCCAGCAAGTTGAGCTTTGTTTACATTTCATGACCTTCCTCCATAGCATGGATGTATAAGATTTTTAGCAAGCATGTTAGTCAGCAAAGTTTATATCAAACTGAAATTGTAAATTTAGGTTCAATTGCTCAAATCTGAATCATCGATAGATTTTTGGAATTATCTGATAAATGTAAAAATGTTTATAAAGCTACTATTTCTACGTAGATTAAATAATATGATAGAGAGTAAAAATACTAATTTAAATTATAATTGCCTTTACCCAACTTTGCCTTTGCAAGTCTCGTATATAATGGTCAGAAAGCACAGTTGCTTGTTTGTTGTAATGAAGTATTAAATGGCAGATCATGAAGTGAAGAACTGAACTCTCGCATGTGGGTACGACTCCCAGCCGCGCTGATTTGAGAGTAAAATCTTGGACATTCACAGGACTGATTACACAGAATATTAAATACATTTCCTAAAGATTAAAATATGTTCATGAATTAACTGAGACCCCATTTCGCTATTACCCTTGGATTGAATGCCAAATTTCATTTTCGCACCAATTATTTATCCATTAACTCGAGCTTTGCATTAACCTAACTAAATTATTTAATACTCTGTGGTTTCGGTTACATTTTGATCAATAGTGCTCAATGTTGTCATGCGAAGCAGTTAATGATAATTCTGAGTCCAAAGATATTTGCTGAGTCCTCACTCAGCATTATCATGGGACCTTGGTATAATTACAGTCTTTACAGATCAATTATAAGACACAGACAGGTAAATTTAAATACATCGTAAAATGACTCGTAATCGAAAAGATCCATGCAGCGTCCTTGACATTAGAAGGTTATTTTTCGGTAAACAAAGTTATTGCTATATTTTGGTTTAATTTTTTAAACCACGCCACTTGTTGATTATTGTTGTGATCGGGCTGGATCTCCTGTTTATTAACTTTAAAAGGGTCTTTTGATTAAAATTTTTGCACCTAAATAAAATAATATGGTTCCATTAGTTATTCAGGTTCCATTTTCCCATAAGTCCAAAAATTATTTCATGCTTTGGTATTTTTAGTATTCTTGTTGTATGTCTATATATTCCATATTCTATCCGGGTTACTGCTGAATAGACCTACCGTGGACTTCACTTGTCTTAATTGGCTACAAAGCGCTAAGGTCCAAGCCAACGTCAGAAAGGGCATTCGATTAGTGAGTACATAGGCTCCAGAAATTGCTGCAAATTTTTCTCCCGACCCTATTTAAGCTGAGATTCTAGGGAAGTTGATGATGATGATGATCGTTATACATGTATAGTTATAGATTTTTAATTACAGAAAGACTCAGTTTCCAAATGCAATGAATGGATATTTTAAAGTTTTTGTTAAAAGGTTAATTGATAGGTGAGGCTTATATTAATATATGTATCTTAGGAATATATAAATATATTCCTAAGCACATATACTGCTGAGGAAGCAGTATATGTGCTTAGATTTTCTGATAGCATTAGATTACATCACCAAAGCTTAGTATAATCGTATCATAGTTTAGTATTTATTTGGTATTATCTATTGATGTTGTATGTTGTGTTACTTAATTGATGTGATAAATATTTGTTCCTTAGACATTTTTTGTTATTAGATTTGTTGTTTTTATACCTAATATACTGTATATTATATCTAATATACAAATTCATACGTCAACTCTATATTTTATTTTGCTCGATGTTGTAATTGATGACTGCAGCACTCTAATTGTTGTTATTATTGTTGTTATATTCTCTGTGCATTAATACATATCACCACAGAACTGTCTAGTAAGTAAAAAAACGACAAACGTAATATTAAGAACTGTTTAATTTGTACCTTTTTTGCTGCTAATACTTACTACAGGCGACCACTCTTTGAGAAAACCTGAAAAATAAGCGAATTTTGAAGTGGTAAAAGTCCAAGAAAATGAAAAAGTCGGGGAAGCATATTTTGGACATGTTTAAATTTTTTCTTATAAAAATTAAAAATCTTTAAGACGTATACAGTTGAAAAATATTTAGGCAATGTTGATATTGAATGAAAAGTAATCAAAAATTAATGCAAATACTTACAAATCTTCAAAAATCTTGTATTAGAACTATACAACAGTGTGTATAATATTTGAAAATCATCTCTGGCATTGTCGTCTGACGTATAATTCGATTCTGAGATTGCAATAAATGTGTCGAGGCACACTGGAACATTCGGACTATTTGCTGTGATGTGGAGAGTGGTCACCCTGAGATATACTTGTTAATTCTATAGACTATCAAGATATTGCATACTGATATTGTCGTTGTTATATAATGATATAGCCTATTGATTTAGCCTAATGATAGAGCTTAATGATTTAGCCTAATGATAGATAATTTTCCTCAGCTCATTTCTTTTGAAGATTGGTCTGGGTGAATTGATCTGTAGTGATGTGTGCTGTGGGGTCGTCCCTGACACCATCCCTGGATGAGGAAATGCACGTTAAACCATTATTATTATTATTATTATTATTCCATTTAGTGTAAATTTCACTGTTTCAGATTATTTTCATCTGCATTTTCTCTTCCCTTGTTAACTGAGATACGATTACCTTTAAAAACTCTTGTTGTCGATCTCTGCTCTTCGTACTTCTGTTCCTGATTGTTTCTGCTAGTTGTTATGATTTCATTCAATTGACTCTGATTTTTCTCTGTTTTTACCTAAAGCCAATGGCGATGTTGGTAAGATATTTGACCACGGATCAGTATGTGTGGTTCAAATTCTGGGCTCGCCCGTCACTGACATGGCTTTTGATTGAGGAAACTGACATTAACATTAGCTTTACCAGCATTTTTTTTGTTTGATTCATTGTTTTGCTTAATATATATCTTGTCAAATATTTAGCATTTATCTCTGTTCTCTCTGCCCAGGTAACTCCTCCACTATGGTCAGGCCTTCAACTTCTCTGAGCAGTGGGGGTCATGGGGGAGGTCACGCTGAAGGTCATCATCATCACGAAAAGTTCAAAGTGCCCGACTGGAAGCAGTACAAGGTGGATGGAATCAAGCACCTGGAGTGGACCAGGGATAACCTTGCTGCTAAAGGACTCAGGGACCCATGGCTCCGGTACTGTTTGTCCTATAGTTCTAATTGTGATCACGAGGGGACTGTTAGATTTAGAGGAAATATCAATTTTTAATTGTAATTGACATACTTGCTTGCTTGTTGGAGAGTAAGACCAAGGCATGATATGGTGGATGATCTGATAACAAATTCATATATAGAGATAAAAAGGAAAGCTGAGGATAGATGGATTCTTAAGGAAGTTTGTGATGGATTCTAATCAGGAGATAATTAGATTGATTCTGAGTTTGTAATATTTTTGTATTTATAATTTTGATATTCATTCTTTGGTGTTATTGTAGTACAATGAAATGGAAGTCTACGATGCTTTAAATAGCCTATTTTTTTAATCTATACATCAGTTTAATTATTTGCAAATTTATGATAACGTGATATGTATATATAATTAGCAATTTATGGATTGATTAATTGATTGATATTTCGTGCAGGAACCACGCATGGCGCTATCAGCAATGGCCTGGGTTTGGTAAGAGCTTTGGGATGACAGTTTTTCGAGGCTTCAAGTACGCAGCGGCTGCAATGGTTATAACTGTAGCACTGGACCAGGTTCTCGGCATATCAAAGTCCAGACAACATCACGGCGATCATCATGGCGATCATGGGGAGCATCATGGGGAGCATCACTAGAGGGTGTTTAAATTAAGGGTGGGTGATATAAACTGATGCGGGGTAAGGGTGGCTCGAGCTATGTAACAATGCAGATGATATGACGGGATGCTAGAGTACTTGTCAATCAAGATGGTGGGAGGGATCAGCTATGTAGGAATGCAGATGATTCGAAGGGATGCCAGAGTACTTGTCAATCAAGATGATGGGAGGGATCAGATAATGTCATGTAATGTAAAAATGTTCCAAACATGGCGGTGGAGTGATGTGCTTGTTGACATTGATGTAGTGATTTGCTCTTTGGTATTGCTGGATGTAGAAAAGGAAAATAATGTGATATGTGATCATAATGAGAACTCTATAATTAATATGATACAGTTTATTTGAAACTCTGGTTAATATGCATTAAACTACTAAATATGATAAAATGTCCTGTTGATTTATAATTCCACATTTTAAATTTAGCGTTACCCATGTTTTGTCCGAGATGCTCAGAATAGACCAACCGTGGACTACATATGTTATAAAAGGCGACAAAGGACTAAGATCCTAGCCAACGTCGGAAAGGGCACTTAGTGGGTGAGCGCCAAGTCTCCAAAAATTGCTAAAAAATTCTCTACAATGATTGAAAAAGTCTTTACGGCGTAGTACAGAGTGGAATGGAGGTCTAATCTTAGTGCGGCTCTAGCTAAACTGAGATCAATTTATTAAGATTTTACAATCTATTTTTAAATTTTTGTAGCATTTTATATAAAAAAAATCAATAATTTAAAAATGAAAACAAGTTTCGCGTCTGCTTCCAAATGACATCATGAATGTCTCAATAGCGTAGGGGTAACGTCAGGAAGTTGTAAATGACAGATACTCAGGTGAATTGAATTCTCGCGGGTTCGAATCCCAGCTGCGCTGATACGAGAGTAAAATCTCGGACATTCACTGGACTGGCTGTACGGAAAATGAACTAAATTGCCTAACGGTTTAAACATGTGGTATTAAAATATGATAGGTATCGACATATTTGATCATTTCTCTATAATGCGTGTTTACTTTTTTTATATCACAGTGACACTGTCAGAAACGATCTATAGCTGATTGCCATGTCAAACTAACGACTTTCTAAGTGTACTATTCACACACTGATTCAACCAATGCGAAATTATTAAATTTCATGATTTAGCATAATTTAGTAATCTAATGGAATCAAGTGTTTGAAATCGTATCAACCCTACTTGATAGTTATTGTAAAAATCAGATGACGATTTTGTTAATTGAACTTAACCTTAGTTTCCTGTCTCAGAAGTATGTTTTATTTTTAAACATCGTGCTATCTGACTTGTCTTATGATATTCTTGCCCATGTTGTGTCGGGATTTGCTGAAGAGTAGACCAACCGTGGACTGCACGCGTCGTAAAGGGTAACATATCATTACAACAGTTATTGTGCTGCAGTCCTCAATGACTACATCGAGCACTATTGAGACAAAATCAAACCGGCGAGCAAAGGAAGGTCCAAAAACGGTGCAAATTCTAAAAATAAGTATGAAAATTGGTACGGATCTTAATGCGACATAGCATTAAGATCCGTACTAATGTCAGAAAGGGCATTCGGTTGGTAAGCGCGTAGCTCTAGAAATTGCTGCAAAATTTTATGAATTCCGTCCTTGATTTAACTGGAATTCATAGGGAGATGATGATAACGATCCCTTATATCTTCTTGGTAATCGTTTTATAAAACTTACTTTGAGCTTTTCAGCCCTCAAACTGCATTACTGAATAATATTTAGATATTCTAAAAATGAGTAAATTCTATTATTCTAGTATACATTATATTCTTTAAACGATTTTAAATTATTTCATTCAAGAAATATCGATACAGTATTTGGAAGCTAATCATAGCTTAGAATAAAGAATTATAACGAATATTTTCTATATCTTTGAATCATAGAAACTTATTTAAAATGTTAGTATTAAAAATGTCTAGTTCGGATTTATTGTTGTCGCTCAGTTTGTTGTACGAACCAGTATAGTTAATAAATTCAAGGTAGAAAAGGTCTTTTTTAATTCCTGTGGTAAGATTACCGGATGCTCTTCCTTCTTGTTTACATCGTCGATATAAGAGGACCATGGTGAGAATATAGCTATATTATTATCTTTTATTATCTCAATTAATCTTAGTATTTCCTAAATTTGATACTTTTGTTGAGTGAGCATATTTACTATTTATAATGTATTTATCAGATGGCGTTAATATTTCGCTAAGTGATCTTAAATATAAAGTTTTTTTAAGTACTAAATATATATTTTTCTGACCACTTAACTTTTGGTTAGGATAATAGTTGCCTACTATTGCTTTCAAATTTGAAAAGCAATTATTTCACAATTCATTTAACCGTAGGATATTTTATTACAAATTTTTACGCTGTAAATATGTATTGTTTTTTGTAAACGTTGAAGAAATTTGATATTTAAATTAATTATCTGTAGATTTATTTAAAATACACAATGTAATCAATTCCCGTTTTACGCTTGAAGCCAGATTAAGATAAATGTCATATTGAGTTGAGTCTTTTTTATAGTGACTTCATATTTGTAGGCGAAGAGAACGAAAAAGGTCGGAATCGTTGGTAAGTACGGCACCCGTTATGGAGCCAGTCTTAGGAAAGATATTAAGAAGATGGAAGTGACGCAGCATGGAAAGTACACATGCAGCTTCTGTGGAAAGGTCTGTATATGATATGACTAAACTTTAAAATTTTTACAAACAGTCTGAATAGTTACACATTTACAATTAAGGTTCCATTGTAATTATGTTTTACTAGCTACGTATTTTTCATGTGCACACTCAAGTATGAGTTATGTCTAGATGGACCTGTGTTAAATGTTACAAAGTTGCTGCTAGTCTGACTGTAAAGACCAAATATACATGTATTACACTGAACTTTGCATTGGAGATCTGGGTTGGTGCTCATATTTGTACCAAATTCCACCGCTCCCCCATCGTCATATCTGTTCCCTAAACCGCATCTGCATAATAATTCCACTAGCCTCACCTACGCTCATTCCATCCAAGGTTTACAGTCTACGCTCCAGTATTGCTTCCCTTCATGATCGTCTTTTCCTTTCAAGATCTACGTTCACCTGCACTCATTCCAGAACTGTTTGCAAAACAACCTAGAAGACTATTCAAACGTGAATAGTCTTCCTAGATATGGGTTATTTTGGATCTGGCTCAGCTGTCCAGGATGATAAGTTGATTCATACTTTCAGAAACAGTGCTAACAACTTTTTAAAAAATCTCAGACTTTTGCTAAAATAATTTATGTGTAATTATTTCCTATTCTCTGACATTTACATAAAATTATTACCTGCCCTGTGATTAAATTTCATCACTTGGTTCCCACTCATCGGTTATCCCTGACTTTGGGTCCATTACCTGCAAATAATTAGCAGCCATCCTTTGCAGTATTCGTGGTAGAATTGCTAGGCATACTTCTACTCTGCGCATAAATTTTATTAGCAAAGGTTTTTTGGATAATGAAGTCTTGCCTGTTAAAAAGTTTCTTTATAGTCCTATTCAATATTTTATAAAGAGCTAAAGGAAAAATAGCATCTCTGAACGGACACAGTTGATTAGCTAGATCTTATATTTTATCTTTTTTATCTCTTTTATACACTGGATGAGAAATTGATTGATTGATGACAATAAAATTTTTAATTATTCTTATTTTTCTATTTTAGCCATTGAAATGTAATAATTACCTAATAGTGGTAATACTTAATAATACTAGATAGTGATAAACAACAATATGATTTTCTGTTTTTGCAGGAGACGATGAAGCGCAAGTGTACAGGTATCTGGAGTTGCAAAGCCTGCAAGAAAGTTGTCGCTGGTGGTGCCTATGTCTACAGGTATGCATTGCTCTTTTAGAAGCTGTGTCGTGAATCAGAATCTTCAAATATGTATCAGTTAGCGTCATAGGCCTGCATTGAGATTGTTTTGGCTGATTTTGATGAGAAAATAATTAGATTACTAAACTATTATTTTGGATTTTATGTGTTTATTATAATCAGTATTAATCGGTAAAGTTTGTAATGGCTGACTTTATAAATAAATATTTTTTACTTTATAAATAAATATTTTTTAAACATGTTCTCTCTTCCTCATTCCCTCGTTCTAGTGTTGTGTCAAATGGCATGTCCATAGTACATATTCATACTCAGTCAGCCGTATAGTGCACTCCATATATCAACAAGTTCATCCCTTAACAAAAAAAGGCTACCTTTACCTTATGTAGTCTATAGCTTGCGCATAAATATGACTTCTTAGGTAGTATCTTCTTGCATTATTAGTCTAATTACTAATGTATTCTAAATTAGAAGCTTGAAGCCAGCCCTTATGCTGATTGGAAGAGTTTACAATGATGAAGCTATTTTAGCGCCTAGGAGACGGCCGCTAAGGCACTGGAGCCAGAAATGGCTGAACCCACCAGGGCTGGTTTGTCTTCCTGTGGGCGAAAACATGCCCTTGTGGACTGTCTGAGTAAACTACTTCCTGAAATAATTCAAAAACTGACAAACAAACCCCCTGTATATTATACATATTTGTGACATTTGTGAGAACAAATTGTTGCTAAATGTTTGTTTTTGCTTTGTCATTTATCTAAGGTAACGTAACAAATTTTACTGAACTTAAAAAATAAAATTTTAGAACCTTTATAAATCTTAGCAAATAAATGTCAGGATGCGACCTTTTCATATATACCTTTAAACTTTGATTTAAACTCTTCAGTATTTTAGTATATGCAAATGTTGGGTGTAACATTTCAGTTTGGTGTGGCTAGAATTTTAGCTATTCCATTATTTTGAAGCAACTTTTAGTTCATTTGTCTCAATCTAGATTCTCTGTCTCAGTTTTTCTCATCATTATTGATCTCTATGTCAACTTTGAAATGGGAGACCCCTGGTATATATTCTATGCTTTGTATAGAATATATACCAGGATCTAAACAAAATGAAGTTTTAAATGACAGATGCTGAGGTGAATTGAACTCTCGTGGGTTCGAATCCCAGCCGCGCTGATCTGAGAGTAATATCTTGGACACTCACTGGACTGGTTACACAGAAAATGGACAAAATTGTCTAACGGTTTAAACATGCGATATTAAGAAGTGATAGTTATCAACACAGTCGATCATTTCACTATAATGCGTGTTTAATTTTTTGTGTGACTTTGTAGCACAACGGCCGCAGCCACTGTCAGGAGCACCATTCGTCGTCTCAAGGAAACGAAGGAGACATAAGCGCTTAGGAATTCAGTGCAGACTGAATCGGCTACGAACTGTCACATGACTGAATCGGCTATGCTCACTCTTTACATAATAATCGATTTTATGATCGTATGGAAGTTTGGAGAGTTGACGTGCCCATAGTACAACCAATTAATGACTGCAGATGTGTACTGTCGGTTCAGTTATTAAAAGATTAAAATGTAGCAAGGCTATTGAGTTGTTTTGAATGTAGTATGCTCATGTTTATACTTTATTCTCTATTCAGTCATTTGAAGTAACACGTGCTTTGTTGTCTATTTACTGCAACATTATCTGAACTTAACACATTTGAGAATAGAGTTAAGCTTTGCCTGACATAATGCAGCCTGTGTGACTTCCCAACAGTGGTAACAGCCAACTTGCTATTCAGCAATGAGTTTATTCATTACTGTATATGGTAAGCTATATCAGTACTAGGATATTGCCAGGGAGTCTCGGATTAAAACCTGTGGCCTGCTTACGTTTCACATTTGCCACGGCAATGACGGCAAGCTTTTGGCGACTAGATAACGGCAAAATTATTATAAGCAACATATGTAATACCTACCAACTATAATATTTTAATAATTACTCCACTATTTTAACTACTGAGGGTGCTGAGAATATTTAAGTCATCCAATATTCTGCCAATTGATGGGTCCAATTGCATATGGCTAAATTCTGCCTTCTGGTGTCATAAAGGACATTGTTGATTAACGAGATTATCCATTCCCAGATGGATATGCTTTACACACATTTTAATTTTGCATCTTCCTCGATTTGTTCACTCATTCTTAGGATTTTTGTCATTAATACAGTTTGCGGTTAGCCTAGTTTAGTGACCCGGACACTCGCTCTTGTTGTGTATATGCCACATACTTTATTTAATTCTAGACAAAACATGTAGAGACTAGGCATCATTATTTTACACCATCAACCAATACTATAAGTTAAAATAATTCTGTATACAACTTAATTGTTTGAACAAAACAGTCTTTAGTTACGTTAAACATGTGCATCATACACTGCCAAAACAGAGTCATTGCAACTGACAAAATGTGTAATACTGCATAATGTTATAGTGTACATATAATCTGATGGAAACTACGGAGCACATTATACAGTAGAAATACATGATAAATTTATAAGATATTGTGCATGCCTTACTAATTATAAGATCAAGGACTTTAATTTTTGAAGGAATACCAGCATACCATCCAAAAAGGACCTAACTGAAAAAATATGAGGAGAACAGGTCAATGATTTCATAATTTTAGTTAGGTTTGAACTGGTGGGTCAACTATAAAGCAATACTAGGCTTGCATCTCCCTTCTAAAAGTAGCTCATTCGCTGACCTGATGGTTTGAGTAGTGACAAAAAAAGGTAAAAACATATCAGGCTATAATCATAGGACTGTATTTATTATTCACAGGTCAAGATAAACATACTAGCTATTTCATCAAGCACTTGCTATGTAACCTTGTGACAGCATGAACTAAACAAATACAGGCTTTCTAGTTACAATGCAAGTCTTGAACATAAATCTTAACATCACATTACATTTGTCATCAATGCAATAATTACTACACTTTCAGCTTTACCAGGTAGAAATTCTTTAGCACATAAACACACACAGTGCACAGACGGCTGAAATATACTCAATTCTAAAGCCCAAGAAATGGTACTACTATAGATAAACAGACTGACAAGAATATTGTTACTCCTCACAAAGATCTATTCTTACTTCATACACATGAAAATATTAAATTAATATTATTACACATTAATTAGTAATATGAATGCTGCAAGGTTCAATTAACATTAAAATTGAGTTTCTTAATACTTAAACCAATTTCATAATACTTAAACCAAGTATTATGAAAGGAAACTCTTTAATTATAAGTAAACCAAGATGAAGCAGATCTGTAACTAATCGATTCAGTATAAAACTGAATCAATACAGACTGATAAACTGAATTTAGCGATTGCTGACACCGCCTCTGTATGAGAAATAGGACGACAACAATTCATTATTTCTACTACAAGGAGACTTAGTCTGACTGTAACAACATCATGCTTGAATATTTCTGAAAGATGACGCACAAGAAATGTGCCTGAATTCACATTATTCTAAATTGTTTGAAATTAAATACAATATTGAATCGATATTTCGACTTTCGTTGAACATGTCACAGAGAACACAGATCTGTCACGACGTGAATGTTTGGCAGAGACTTGATTTACTTAGAGCTGGTGGAGAAGAGAGCCAGTAGACCGCTAGAGCCCGCCAGAGAGAGCGCGTAGTTGCTGCGTAATAACGAGTCAAGAATAATCAACTGAAAGCTATAAATGTAGACGAGTGTGAGCACTTAAACTTAGCACAGGTAAAAACAAGATAAAACATGTACATATTAACTGAATTCATAAAATTCGCTGTCCCATGTAAAGCCAAAACTCAACATCGAATCGTTTTTTATGTTGTACATTCTTCAGAAAAATTCAGCATTATATGAGCAAAAAATGGCGAAATGGCCTAGCCCGCTAAACGCCACAACCTGTGAGGTAGAAAGCTAATATTACTCATAATTTTACATAAATCATGACGAAACTATCATAATAAATGCTATGGTCAAATGATTACTTAAATGCTACCATTAAATGATTATGTAAAAAAAGTGAATAAAACAACGACATTGCACAATAAAACGAGTCATTGCATAGGAGAAAAATTCAGATCAACTCAAAGCTATCAAATAATTCTATACTAACCACCCAATAATATTATAATTATATAATCAACCAACCAATCAGTCACATAACTAATCAGTCACTTCATCTATCAGTCATACAACCAATCAGGAACTCAAGCTATCAGTAATATTATCAATCAGTCAATCAATCAGTCAACAACTAATCAGCCAGTCAATCAATCAGATAAGTAATTCGTAAGTCAATCGTGTGAAAGGATACACAGGTGGCGTGAAGGTGCGCAGCAGATAGAACGACGCGACAATGACAAGAACAAGAAACAATGCATTGTTGTAGAATATAGAGAATGTTGTCGCCTCGTAATCTGCCACCTCGTTCTTGCGCCACAGCACGCTGCAATGAACAGTATCATTAACAACCATTTAGACTGGTTATAATAAGAAACTATAGCTTCTCAAAATAGACTCAGCAGTTTCCAGAGACATCTTCAAGATATCAGAGATTGACGTCACTGCATTGCAGCTCTACATAGTCAATTAACACTAAGTAATTAATTGATTGATGTCACAGCATATAAGCTTGTCTACAGAAATGGTTTAGTAAAAATGTAGAATTTAGCTGCAAGATGAAAATGTGACTAAGAGTACAGTGATACTATTCATAGGAAAACCTCATCTAACTTTCCAGTCATATTAGCGATTTAATCAAACCCTTTAAGAACGTTGATAGATTTGATCTAATAGTATTAATGCTGCAGAGCTGCATCAAATAAAGATGCTGTAATACAAAGAAATTTTGAGCTTGTTATCAATTATACTCAGGCATTAGCAATAAGAGTTTCAAGTCTCCTAAAAAAAGCAACAAAAATAACTTCAAAAGTAACCACAGTCAAGCTTAAGCCTAAGTTTATATCTTAATATAATTTTAAAATTGTAACTCTTTACTATTGCAATATAGTCTTCGTTAAATCTCACAGGCTTATCATCTAGAATAAATGTAGTACTCAGGACAGCAGCACATACCGCTCCTCCTTTTCTTGCTTCGACATCTTCTTGTCGTCAGCTATCTTCTTCATGACCTCCTTATTGACAGCGTCGCCTCTCTTCTGGGCCACTCTAACAAACGGTAAAAAAACAGTTGATTTATAATCAGCTACAATCAACAAGGTAAGATAAGATACGTCAAGCTACAAGATAAGACATCATAATCATCATCATTATCATCATCACCATCATCATCATCATCAGCTTCCCTTGAATCTCAGTTTAACTTGGGTTAGGATTAGAAAGATTTTGTAGCATTTTTCTGGAGCCTAGGGGCTCAACAACTGCTATGACAGAACTGAAAATAACCGTTTTATCAGGATCACAGTGCAAAAGTTCAGACGACTTAGGCTATGATTGGCAACACTTCAAGGGATATGGAATGCAAAGGGAAGAAATCTCAAACCAGCCATATTAAGAAAAGTAAAAGGATAGACTCAGCGATGCTTTAAGTTCTTGTCCTACGGAGAGCGTAGCATTGATTATATTATTGATTAATTTATTATTTATTGATTATTAGAGCATACGATATGATTGATAATTGCACTCTGATGTCATTCTGCAGGTTTTTATATAAGCATTGTAAGTAAATGCATATGAGAAATTAAATGCTAAATTAATTATTAAATACACAATAGTTCATTTCTTTCATTACTTTCCTTAAATTCACATTAAATATTGACAATATATTTTGTTGTTATGCATTACTTCTTATTTTTAATTTATTATATTTTTAGGTTAAAACATTATTTTGCCATTGCTCAGCAAGGCAACCAAAAAGCCTAGAATATCGAAATTTTTAAATGATTTATCTTATCTGCACCAGCATTCTACATCATATAAACACAAACTATTCAAATATCTACACGGTAGATATCAGACGATATCTACCGTGTGATATACATAAACATAAACAATACTTGAAAGCTTAAAGCTACACACGACTTACTTGTGCTTGAGAACAAACTTTACGTTCTTGTAAGCCATGGCAACTAGGTAAGTGCTCAATACTGTTATCACTAGAAACAGCGGTGCCGTCGAATACAAGTCCATCTGGTGAATGCGCCAGAAGAGCCCTACAACAGCAACAATACTTGAAAGCTTAATAAAGCAACATGTAAAAGTAAAAAAGCTGGTAAAGCTAAGGTTAACAAAAGCTCAATAAATCAACAAGTCCATTTCGTGAATACGCCAGATGGACTTGTAATTAGTAATTGTTTAACTATTGAACTAGGTTAAATAGTTAAACTAAGTTAAACAAATTATTTATAAATTAAGTAATTAATTTAGTAAATAATTAGTTAACACAATAATTTATTTATTACTAACTATTGAATTAATGTAATTAATAAATTATTAATAACATAACTTAATTTACAAAAAAATTAAAATATTTCATTAATTATTAAAATAGTTAATATAATAACTTTAATTTATAAAAAGTTAATTAAATCATTATTTAATTAATTTAAAATCAATTTCAGCCATATCAATATAATATAGAGATTATAAAATTCGGATTTGGACTATATGCATTATTAATAATTAGCAATAGTTTATTGTCGGGCTGCTGTTTGATCATAAATAATTATAATAGAATAGTGTTAAAAATTTAAATTGTATTTAATAAATAACTAAAAAAGTTTTAGCCCTAGGGTCTTGAAATTGTGCACACAGGCTTCTAATGACTATCTGCACATACTGTAAAATTTGGTGAAAATCGTACGGCGGGATCATAGAGAGGGGCGATGTTACATTAGCCCCTGTTATATATCATACATAGTATCGTGGTGGAATGTCCGAGTAAAAGTAGAAGGTGAATTACATTATACGTATCTACGTATCTACTGGCATGTTTAAAACAAGACCGACGTGGCATATGGAATACTAACATATCGGTATAGCAGACACGATCAGGGCATTTCCATAGAAGAGAGCCGATGACTTGGTCGTCACACTTCGACTGAAATCCTGAAGCAGCAGCTCTTCTTGCCTCGTCAGTTTCTTCGTGCCGGCGGTGGCAGCAGCCGAATTAGGGGCAGGCTGAGATTTGTTAGACATTTTGTTGAAATTAAATGTACACACGTCAACACATCCACTAGATACAGCAAGTGATCTCTTTTATTTACAAAAGGAACAAGAAGATCATGAACCAGGTTACCACTCGTTACAGAAACAAGTGGTAGCCTGTTCCTTGGAGATACCGGTTGCATTTCTGTGAGACCATCCGAGCGAGTGGATTAATCACGAGGATGACATAAATTGCTGGTTATCTGTAAATCAATCAGAGCTGTCAGTAACAATAAAATACTATACTATGTAGCAATCAATCAGCATTTCAATTCCTCTATTCTACTTAATTCCTTATGGAGACTTTGTTTTAATACTATTTAATTTTATTTAATTCCTCTATTATTACTTGAAAGTTGCTATATTATGAGACATGTGGAACATTCCTTCAACAAGTTGAAGAAGATCACCGTAACTTGTTCTTCTCTCCAGTAAAGGATATTGCCTTTCAAAGGTCAAGGCTGCAGAAAATAATAACATTATTAGTATTTATAGCTAACAGTTGAGGAACAGATCATTGTATTGTAATCTGGGTCAGTGGACCTACAAATAGGTTACCTGATGTATGCCTTCAACTTACATTATTCTTATTTCTGTATATTTGTTAAAAAATTATAGTGAAGGGTGAAACTTTTAGGACTTTGGGCAAGCACTCAAAACTGATAATTTTTTCCTTCTCTAGGGAATAGGAGATCTGTAAATACATTACAGAGGGCCCGAAAAATTAGGACCGTTACCCTAGCTGTAAATTCCCACTATAACCATTGCTATAGAGTGACTGTTAAGTCTAGAAATAGTACAGTTTACTCAATTATTTGCTACAAATAATTGCCCTGGTATACACAATGAGAATGAATATTAATTGACGATAATAAATAGGAGTTCATTACAAATGTAATATTATTATTTAATCATGGAACTAATTGCGTTATTCAAACAACTCTTGGCATAACAGTTCAATTAAAGCAAAATCTAATGAGATCAGATAAATTTTAATATTTTAAAACCAAAGTATTTAAAGCTCATTTCAATATTCAATATAAGCCCAGATATGCTAATCTACGTGTAAATACGAAAACAGTGAACCAATTATTCTGCCACGTACAAGTGCTATTATTAAGTAAAATATCAATACATATATGACCTACATAACTGGTCAACAATATAGTAAACTGCAAGAGGAATAAAAAATACAGCATTTGCAAGAAGAATGAGACCAAATAACCTCATTATAATAACAATCACGGTAAATTTCTTTTGCAAAATAACAAAATCATTTAAAGCACTATTGAAGTCTTAATATAACATAACTACAGCTATATTTAATTCAAATGCTCTACACTACAAGTTACAGAAAGAAAAATTACACTAAATGACCGTATTATGTGAAACTTAGCGGCTGAATTGCAATAAAAGAACAAGAGAATTATGCAGATATGTATGAAGACTACCAATACACGAAGACTGATAGAATAAACTAACAAGTTCTATTAACCACCATTCAACGACAGGTATCTAACGACAAAACTATCAAATTTATATTAAATCTTAAACACTATAGTAGTACAAATGAGGAGAATCGAAACAATGAAAATATAATTATGAAAAAGATCAATATCACTATTGTTACTTACATGTATAATTATGCTCTACTCAGTCTACTGTATACTAAGAAAGCTAAGAATGCTTCAAGAAGCTGACGATAAGGTCATGCTAAGAAACTTGGGTAGGTTGCTTCAAATCGCACAAATTCGTTGCAGACACTCAATTATACCAAATGAAATGCTGAACTTTCTAGCTTTTTCCTCTGAATTGCCTTAACAACTCAATTAGTCAATTAATTAAAACGAAATAAAAAGAAAGATGGCAAGAATACAGAATATCTGGAAATACTGTAAATGCACTGCAGATTAAGCTGTTGCAAATTAAAATAAAATAGAACTATAAATAAAGTTAGCTTAGTAGAAAACATACAAAAATAAATCATAGAATATACTGATGATGAGATTGCTTTAAGAGTGGACGTTAAAATAGGTAGTCTAACAGAGAAATATATTAAATACAATATCATTCAAATAGAAAGACTAACACAGAAATATATTAGTTGTATTTCATCATGCAACAACACCCCAACTCTCTCTCACTCTCTCTCTTTCCCTCCGAAGGCATACATTGCACCACAGAATAAGTCTAATTACTAAAATTTAATAGTCTTCATCCGCAATGTTTAGAAACTTAGTGCCTCACTCTCAGTTGAACAGCAAAATATACTAGAATATCGTAGAGAAGTCTACAGCTAATACCACTCGACTTTTAGATTGCTAATACTAACATCAATAAATATAACAATCCCTGGAGATTCATTCGATCATTTTTAACAATTTTCTCGCAAAATACGAATTTTTCATCAACACAAAATGACTTAATAACTAATAATGCAGCCATAAGCAAGGAATTTTGCTTCAAATTTTGGAAAGGGGTAGGAAGATTAGTATAATGGTTAGCGCATAAAAATAAAGTACCTTAGAAGTGCTTCTCGGTCATCATATTGCTGTCCTAATCCCCTACAACAAAACATTTCTCATATAGAGCCACAAAGAAACTTTCATTGTAACGAAACCCTTGAAGAGAAATCTAGAATACTCTGGAGTGAGGGGTAAAGAGATCTTCAGGAGGAATTGAGAGGTACAAATGGCTTCTAATTACGTTGCTACAGGTCACAGGTTCACTCACAGGTCACAGGGGTCACAAGTCACAGGCTTACTCCAGGGGTGGCGACCATGGCGTACTTGATGGAGCAAGGATGGTGTTATATCTGGAATAAGAGTTTAGTGAAAGAAACTATCACCAATGTATTCCGTCACTTAAGTAATTTTTGAATATATGGCCTACATCTCCAACATCTGAATAATCAGAAATATATATATATATATATATATATATATATATATATATATATATATATATATATATATGTATATATATAAGAAGCATCTGAATGAATACGATTAAATCTTTAAAAATCGTATATATAAATGAATAAATAGTAGAGTAAAATTAATTTCATTAGAAGTTCTTGGAATAGATGAAGAAACATTTGATTACATAAAAAATTGAAATGTTTGGCAGAGAAATTCTTGTAATGTCGCAGCAGAATATTTATAACCATAACACAACAGTCTAGATATGCCGAACGGTAAACTACGCAAAACGATTCTGAATATCTACTAGAAGATGCATGTAGAACATTGCTATACTGATACACAATATGACACAAAAGTCTGAACTTTAAAACAAACGATCTTCATTGTACGACAATAACAACTAGTATACGGCTGTACTGCTGTTTGAGTACAGCCATTTATGACGAATGATAGAAATACGCTACAGAACATTAATTATATGGTGAAGCAAATACTTGCGGGAATGAAATGTAACAAAATGTTTATGAAATACAATATGTACGGCAGAAAATTTAATATGAAGAGAACTTTTAACAAGTCAGAGCTGAATTTAACAACAGCTAAGAGTTCAAGCCTTTTATCTCACATGATTAATTTCTCAAGATTTTCTTCTTATGACTTGGCAGAGAACAAGAAAGAAAGATAGACAGGCAGAGAGTGAGAGAGAAAAGAAAGAGAGAGGAGAGAGAGAGAGAGAGAGAGAGAGAGAGAGAGAGAGAGAGAGAGAGAGGAAGAGGAAGTCACTAATACTGATTCGTATGTGAACTTAATGCAGTAAATTTCAAAACCAGAAAAAATAGACAATAAAAGTCAAATGTTCACAACCAAAGTTAGAGTTATACATTTTGCTATTTCGGTTTCACTATAAACTCAGTTTGCAATTACCACAGTTCTTCAGTTAACTTTGTTACTACTATTTCAGTCTTAAATAGGCAGAAATGTCTTAGTTTATTTTTGACCTCTTAATTGAATTGCTAACTTAAACCATAGGAGATCATGATCATACGACACTACCGAGGATATATTTTGCGCTTAAAAAAATTATAAAGTTAAGAACAGTTATAATTATTTATGTCGCAGGTCTAGATATGAAAAATACAAAAGTAATATGACTAAATAACTTACAACTATAAATATTCCATAGCAGAATACTTGAAGCACTGTTTAATAACTGAGAATTACATAACAACACTGTGTAATGAAAGAATTTTCATCAAACGTTTATAACAATTACAAGGAACAATTGCAAAGCGTTATTCTATTACAATAATAACTAAGATAATGACAAAATTTCAAATAGAGCTTTGTCTGTCATCGAAACATTACTAAAGGAGGAAACGAAAGCCTTTACTATAATTATTAATACAACTTGTTTTAATAATTAATTATTACTAATACTAGCTAGTACTAGTATAGTCATACTATTAGTTACTAATAGCATAATCGTTAGTACAACTTGCAAAATATAATTGCAAAAAAAAAACGGTTGTAAGTTTTACGAAAAACATGTAGAGGCATTATAATTATATACACAGGCATTACTTCGTCAATTCAAGCGTAGATGTAAACTACATGCCGTTCAGAATCTCATATTAACGTGAAGAATTAACTTTGCGCAACATATTTACTAGAATCTTCTGCTTCAGTTTGGAAGAAAAGTATCATAATCCGAGAAAGTATTATTCGATTCCTTAAAACTGTAAAAACAAGAAATAGAAGTTCAAGGGTATAATAGCAGATTAGATTTATTATAGTAATAATAGTAGTGTTAGTCATAATAATAACAATAATAAGAAAATGCTAATAATAATAATAATGCTAATAATAAAGGTTTAACGTCCATTTCACATTCCCACAGCACATATCACTACAGATCAATTCACTCACATAATCTGGAAAAACATATGCTGAAGAGAAGTGATGAGAAGATCATATAATTAATTAACCCTGCAATAAAACGCTTTTACAAAATACACTGATTCATGATATGACAAAAAGGAATAATTTATATGAAAAATTCATATTATATATATATATATATATTTACAATAAAGCAGTAAAGCAGAAGAGTATTGTAATAGTTACAATTAATGCAAAATCTAAATTAAAAATATTTCATTCAGGGGATAACTCAGATGTTCAAATGAAGCCGCATTCTGAATACAGTGAACAAAAGCCTTAAGGATCTATTCTCCGATTAGTCAATAATTACAATAAGTGCCCTGAATCTCTTGCGGAAGATTAATTATGTATCTGTGCTGGAAGCCAAGTCAGCAATCAGTGCACTTCAGAGGTAGATTTATACATGTACATGTAGTGAATATAAAAAGAGAAATAAAAAATTAGAACCAAAACGCCTACAAGAGATAAACAACAACAAAACAGAGGATCAGCTCCATCAACAGAAGCTTATGTCAAGTGAGGAATTAAACCGATTAAAACAGTGCAAAAACATTTCAACTACATCAAAGAAACACTTTATATTATCAGAGTTAACGGACGAGTGACAACAGGACTTGAAAGCATTGAACAACTTCATCAACATTTGACAACACAAGTAATAAATTATTAACTGTTTATAAATCAGCGTGACTAAAAGAGACTTGCACCATCGAATCAATGCAGGAACTTAATAAATACATCGAGAAAACGTAGAATTATTTAGCAAGGGCTGTAATAAGTCTTCCACACAATTCAAAGAATTCCAGTATCTGGTGACTATCGCCGGCTTTCTCCTGAACCGTAGAACTAGCAGCTGAAACAGCTGCAGCATATTCCACAGCTACACCGCTATCAGGCGAGCCTACAGCTACTGCAGCAGCTGCTGTAGGACTATTAGCAGCTGCAGCAGCGTCTATGCGTTGAATAGAAGTAATTTGAACAGCTGCAGTAGGAGTCTGATGGCTGGAAGCAGCTGAGTCAACACCAGGGCTTCCACATACAGCAGTAGCAGGAGCTGCTTGTAGATTAGTGTTACCAGCTGCAGCCACGTCAACATTTGCAGCTCCGCTAGTAGAGTCTGGCGCAGCTGCTTCAGCTGCTAGGCCACCAGCTGTAGCCAAAGATCTGTTAGCTTCAGTAGCTGCTGGCTCAGCTGCTGCAGCTCTATTGGTTGCCTGCACCTGCAGAATGGCAGCTGTTATAGCGGCCTGGTTGTCCTGAGAGCGAAGTCGCTGTCTCTGACCCGGGTGATTGGTGTCGTCTGGGTCAGTCGCTTGTTGATCTAGTAACAACAACAACAACAGTAACAACAACAACAACAAAAATAATAACAACAACAACAGTAATAACATTAGTAACAACAACAAAAATAATAACAGCAACAGTAATAATATTAACAACAACAACAACAAAAATAATAGCAACAACAAAAATAATAACAACAAAAATAATAACAACAACAACAGTAATAACATTAATAATAACAACAACAAAAATAATAAAAACAACAGTAATAACATTAATAATAGCAACAACAAAATTAATAACAACAACAGTAACAACAATAATAACCAATATATAGCTACAAAAATAACAACATCAATATTCACACTATAACCACAACCATAGTAACAACAATAACCACGATATGCACTTGCCTTTGGCAAGTGCATATCGTGGACTTGCTATTTCTATATTTTTCTATATATATTTTCTTGCTATTTCTATATTTTTCTATATATATTTTCTATCGTATAGAGAAAGGGATTAACTTGCTCAAAGGCAAGTCTTGCACGTAACTTTTACATTAGCCAGACAAACGCAGCAACAAGATATGACAGAGAGAGAGAGAGTCAGAGCGAGAGATAGAGAGAGATAGAGAGAGAGATACCATAGTACTGTTCAGCAGCATAGGACATGCTGGCACGAGTCATACGTTTAACCCTCACAGCATCAGGATGATCCTGAGTGTCCAAACACTTGAAGTCCAACAGATAGTTCTTCTGATCAATCCTGTACAACTGCAGTCCCATCTTCATCTGAATCAATATTCAACATTTTACAATAATAATCCGCATTGGACCTGCCATTTAACAGTTAAGTATATATATATGTATGTAGATGTATATAATACTATATATATATATATATATATATATATATATATATATATATATAAAATATATATACTAATTATAATATATACTATATATATATATATTATATATAGATATATATATATATATATATAATATATAAAATATATATACATATATATATATATATATATATATATATATATATATATATATATATATATATACTTTCCATATCTATACCATGCAATGATATTTCATGATCACAATAGTTCACACATTATTCTGAATTCCGAGCACATAAAAATTAACTTCATAGTGAAACAGTTGGCACTTCGAAGATTTTTTCAAAGAAAAAATAAGAAAATGCATTCACAGAAAAGTTCTATTATATACTGTATAACCTGCTTTAATAAATACAGAGAAAAAGTTCTAAATACGTAGTCAGACCGTATCGTTAACAATATAAAAGCACATTAAAAAACTGCAGCAGTAAAAATCATAGTTAAAATATAATTTAAAATTCTGCTAAAGTACACCGAAAGAAACTAGACTTACATATTTTCTTGTCACAGTATTCATCTTTCTTACATGAATATTGAACGTATTGACCGGCTTCCATTCCTAAACGAACAATTGATTATTAACAATTACTGTTTAAAATGAATTAACTATGTCCAATAAAAACATTGCATCAGTTAAATAGCCTAACCCAGTGCTTTTCAGCCTTGTTTATTATGCACAGCATAGTGTTTTTCTACAGCAGCATTTAATTTTTTCTTATCGGATAAAAATAATGTTATAAAATATCCTGCATGGAGCGATACTTTGCGAAATACAGTGGTAAAAGCCGGTAAAACTAAGGTTAACGTCAGTTTCCTCACTCGAAAGCGATGTCAGTGACGGGCGAGCCCAGGATTTGAACCCCGCACATACTGATCTGCGGTCGAGTATCTTACCGACTTCGCTACTGACTCCAGCCAGTGTCCAGTATAGAGTCTCTAGACTGTAGCTCTAGTATGCAACCACTAACTATGATAATACTGAATTAATATGGTTATGATTATACAGTTGCTATTTACTGAACTGCAGCACCACAGAGGCACAGCTTTGATCCCAGGCAACTGGGTACAAGAGTGAATACTCTGACTGCTACGCTATATCCTCTACTCAAATATCATTGCATAGTCATCAGTTGAGTAGCTTAGTCAATAGCGTGCTTGCCGATAAAAACACAAGATTGAAGGTTTAGTCACCAGCTTGGTCAGCAAAATGCAAACCAACAGACTACAAAGAACCTCGTGTGAAAAATATCACAGGTAACCAAAAATTATAAGTATTTTAAGCTTAAAATATTAAATTATCTGACAGTATAGTTAATCACGCCAGAGTCTGTTAATCACGTGAGATGCATTTCATAAAAGCTCTTTCTTGTTTTCAGTTAAAATTACATTTAACTTCATACATCATGATTTAGGCCTATGTCACATGCCCACCTTTCTTTATGTAGTTAAGCAAACATTTCATTCTAGTTATTTCGTATAGATAATAATAATAATAATAATAATAATAATAATAAAGGTTTAACGTCCGTTTCCTCATCCAGGGATTATGTCTGGGACGTCCCCAAAAGCACACAACAGCATAGATCTGGTAATATAACATAATAATAGTTACATTGCATACAAGAATAAAAACAAACTTACGCAGTCCATGTCTTTTAGGGCTCTGTATATTTCAAGCATTATATCCAAAGGTTTACTCTGCGAGCGTATTCCTACGAGTAATCAATCAAATCACTCAATCAATAAATCAATCACTTCTCTCTCTCTCTCTATTAGTGCAGTGCTACTGGCAGGTCAATGGTATGTAACGCCTCCACTCTTCTCTGTCTTCTGCCTTCCTCAGTTACTTAACAGGTCAATGTAATGTCAAATTCAGTAAAAGAGTTAAAGACTTGCTACAATTAATCTATAGATGCACTTGATATCAGATCTAAGCTGATGTAATAAACTATCAGTTGTTGTCTTTATAGAACAAATGCGACAAGTGTTGCAGAAACAAGAGTAATTTAACAGGTACATGTTAGTCCTAGTATAAGGGAGCTACAGGCGCCATTATTAGTAGCTCACGGATAGAAAATGGATCTGAGATAATTTCAACCTTCAACATTAGATGCACATTTACAACCGTATCGTATTCCTATTCCATTGCAGATAATGTGAATAAAATGTAGAATCGCACAGGCGAAAGAGACTTTCGAAAAGAGATCATAACAAAAGGTATTGGAAAAAAAGATAAAGAGTGTGAAAACATTGGTGTGATCGACACTACGGTATGGATGCGAAAATTGAATACTAAGAAAAATCAGGAACCTAACGGCATAGGAACTGTGGTTATGGAAAAGACGAAAAAGACTAGTTAGACTCACAAAATTACACAAATGAAGAAGTTCTTAAGAAAGTCGGCGCAGATAAACAGTTAATAATATGATATGAAATAATAAGAAACGCTGGATAGTACATATTATAAGGGGGATGGTTTGCTAAAGGATGTACTAGAAAGAAGAATGAAAGGAAATAGAGTTAGCGGCAGACCAAGAATGTAGAGATATAGAGATGAAGAGGATGGTTGAGGGTAGAATTGGTTGGAGGAGTTAAGGATCTGCCGCTAGACAGTGCACTAGAAGAAGGGTTAAAATGCTACTATCACATCTGCAACAAGTATAAAACTCTTCAAAAGAGGCGCTAGTGGACATGTATATGCTTTATTATAAAATAAGTAATGCTAATTTTCTGAAAGTTTGAAAAAAGAGGAGTAAAATAGAAAGATTTCCCATACCGAGATGCCATCGCGCTTTCTTCAAAGGGGCATGTCGGCTTTCTAGCAATTTAACAGGACTTGCAACTGTCTCTGTCCATCAAGCAATCAATAATCAACCAACCGATTAATATTTAATCAATCAATCTATCAATCAATTACTGAGAGAGAGAGACAAAGATGCGATTCCATCAACCATTTCTTTAACCGATACTATCAACGATTTACGTCCCTGACATCATCCTTGTATGAGGAAATGGACGTCAAACCTTAATTATTATTACTAGTATTATTACATGGCGTTCTAAGCGTCAGTACTCAAATAGCGAGCTTAGCTACAGAGAAAAGATTATCAAACAAAGATGATGCTACCAACTATGATCAAACAATGATGATGCTACCAAAGACGATCAAACAAAGATGATGCTACCAAATATGATCTAACAAAGATGATCAAACAAAGATGATGCTATCAAAGTTGATGCTACCAAAAATGATGCTTATCAAACAAAAATGATGCTACCAAAGATGATCAAACAAAGATGATGCTACCAAAGATGAGCAAACAAAAATGATGCTACCAAAGATGATCAAACAAAGATGATGCTACCAAAGATGATCAAACAAAGATGATGCTACCAAAGACGAAACTACCAAAGATGATGCTACCAAAGATGATGCTACCAAAGATGATGCTACCAAAAATGATCAATCAAAGACGATGCTACCAATGATGATCAGACGGTTGAGATATTTATTGAAAAGCAGATTACAGTAGAACACTCACGTGGTGGAGAACCGGCGCTGTCTCCTGCAGCCGAGGCTTGACTCTGCTACAACAACAAAAACAACAACAACAGTAACAACAAGTAACAACAACAGTAACAACAAGTAACAACAACAGTAATAACAACAGTAACAACAACAGTAACAACAACAGTAACAACAACAGTAACAACAACAGTAACAACAACAGTAACAACAACAACAGTAACAACAACAACACATAGCTCCAGATTGCTCTTGTTTCTAGACCATTGCTCTCATTTGCTCTATGAGAGAAACAACAGAAAGACGATTTGATCGGCCACTGAGATCACGTATATCTATAGATTAGTAGAGCAAGTCAAGTCATAGAGACAACAACAACAATCAACAACAACAACATCATCAGTATCACTGGCTGGAGCCAGTGGCTATGTCGATAAGATGTTCGACCGCGTGTCAGTATGTGTGGGGTTCAAATTCTGGGCTAGCCCGTCACTGACATCGCTTTCGAGTGAGGAAACTGACGTTAACCTTAGTTTTTTTTCTAGATTTCAATCGCTAGTACAACAGTGCAGTCAGGGACATCTCACAAGTACACATGCACCAATAGGAGTTCACTGTAAGAACATGCTAGTAATTAAATAGGTTATGAATGTGTTAATGATTTAGGCATGCCAAATCTGCCAACAAACTGAATTGTTATTAATATTATTATTATAGTTACTAATATTAATTTGCTATTATTGTTATTATTATTATTAAATTTATATAATGCATATATCAACGAGATATATCTATTTTTTAATGCCGACCCTAGTTAAACTGGGATTCAAATGTAGATAATGATAATAATAAAATAATTATTAAATTTTTATACATAATATATATCAACGAGAAAAGAGATAGGAAATAAATGACTGCTCAAAGGTAATGACTGCGCATAATCAAGGTTATTAAATGGGCTGGATGCAGTGGCGATGTCGGTAAGATACTCGACCGCGGATCAGCATGTGTGGGGTTAAAATCCTGGGCTCGCTCGTCACTGACAAAGCTTTTGAGTGAAGAAACTGACGTTAACATTAGCTTTTACCATTAGCTTAAAACTGTGACCTCAAACTACTAATTGCTTAATTTTGCAATAAAATGCTTACTACCTGAACTTCTATTAACTTTACGTTTTTATTCATTTTCTAACTCCATTCATTGAATTAGAAGCTAAAAATGCTAATTAAATATAAGAAGTATTTGAACCAGTAACTCCCGCTCACCCGGCAAGTGTGCTATCAAATAGATCAGCAACTGAAACAAAAATCGATATTAATACGGGTATCATAATCATGCTAAATTTACAAAGCTTTGGTTATGAAAAACATCCAAAACAACTAACTTTAACCAACCTGCATAGAAGCTGAAGGTTTATTGGTCGAGTAGTAGAATTCCCGAATGGGAATTTTGGCGATATCTTCCTCTATTCGCTTGTTGTCTACGACGAGATTGTAAGCGATCACTAATTGATCCTGTGGATTACCTCCCAACAGAGCTCCGTGTACATCCTGCTCCGTCACCTTACATTTCTACTCGTAAAAATCAATCAAATCCATCAATCAATCAATCAATAAGTCAATCAATCAATCAATAAGTCAATCAATCAATCAATCAATCAATAAAGCAGTCCAATCAAACAAACAAATCATCAATCAATAAATAAATCAGTCAATCAATCAAATAAGCAATCAATCAAGTCAGTCAATCAAACAAATAATCTACCAATCCAAATCAATCCAATCAATAAATCAGTCAGTCATTCAGTTAATCAAACAAACAATCATTCAATTAATAAATCAGTCAATCAATCAAACAAATTATCTACCAATCCAAATCAATTCAATCAATAAATCAGTCAGTCAGTCAATCAATCAAACAAACAATAAATCAATAAATTTATCATTCAGTCAATCAATCAATCAATAATCAATCAATCAATAAATAAATCATCAGTCAATAGAATCAATCACATCACTTAACTTAATGAATAAGTCAATTAATCAATTAATAACTAATGAAGCAATCAATATTCAGTCGTTACCAGTTCCTATGGGTTGATAGTCAAATATGGCTCTCACAACTTTCAAATGAGCTGAAGACACAAAGGAATAAACGAACATTCAAATGTTTTGACATGAATGAACACAAGCAGTTCATTCATGTCAAACTATTTATGATATTGTATGCCCTGAACCATCCGTTTGGCATTAGCTCTCTTACCTTTGTTTTTCTTCTGTTTCTTTCTCCTCAGCACAATTTTTCAGACTGTTTGGGGGTAATCGATTTGTAGTGACATGTGGTGTGGGACGTCCCTGACATCATCCGTGAATGAAGAAACGTGCGTTAAACCTTTATTATTAGTAATATTTTCATTACTATTATTATCATCACAGTTACTATTATGATGATTATTATTATTATTAATATAATCGTCGTCGTCGTCATTATCATCATCATCATCATCATCATCATCACCATCACCACCACCACCACCACCACCATTACCACCACTACCACCATTACCATCACCATCACCATCATCATCATCATCACCACCACCATCATCATCACCATCACCACCACCACCACCACCACCATCTTCATCATCATCATCATCATCAAGTCTTCTAACCTCGCACACTTCTCTGATGGCGTCAGTGTCTACGACAGAAGCGTCGACGTCATTGGCTGAGGGAAAGAGATAACCAGCGAGATTTACCTGAAACCACGGGTGTTCTCTGCAAACAGTTAGATAGCTCATTAAAAAACCACAACATATATGTAAATATCTTATCCGTGTTGTGTCCAGGTTGCTGACACAAGCTCTATTTTAAATGACTGATGCTGTGGCATTATTGGCTTGTTTCTCTACTGCTGATCTGTTAATGAGGAATTCAAATTCAACGCTCATCTCTTTGCGAATGAGATATAAATCACCACCACCGCCGCCATCATCATCATCATCGTCGTCGTCGTCACCACCACCACCACTACCAACACCACCACCACCACCACCATCATCATCAACAGCATCATCTTTTCTTGAATCCCACGAATATTAGATAAAATATAAAGATAGAAAATAAAGACTGTATAAAATGTGTAAGCGTTGTGCGTACATTTGTGGTAGCTATAAAATTTCATTTTTATTGAAGATTTAGCAAACATTTCATCGCACGACGACAGACAGTCAGACATTTACAAACCTCACTTCTTTGATGGTGGCTCGCTCTATGGGATCCACGATCAGCATTCTCTTGATCAGAGAGGCAGCTTGTTTATTCATATGTTCCGGTATATGGAATACTCCAGCTACAATAAGGATATCTTCCATAGAGTCATATAACGTTCAACAAATCAATCAATCAATAAGAATTTTTAACGACCGGTTCCTCGCCATAAGGCAGTGTCAGGGACGTTGAAATGTTCAAATCCAGTACTCTCCCGTCACTGACTGGCTATTCGAGCAGGAAACTGACGCTAAACTCGGCCTTAGCCTTAAAAAAGCTAATGCTAGTCAGTTTCCTCACTAGAATGTGATGTCAGTGAAGGGCGAGCCCAGGATCTGAACCCCGCACATACTGATCCGCGGTCGAGTATTTTACCGACATCGCCACTGGCTCCAGCTAGTAAATAGTATTATGTCTATGATGAATGTTAAAGAGCAAACAGATTGCAGAAAGAGGAGCATAGCGTTTTGTAACTACATAAGATATGATGACTGTATTTACAATATAGTTAGACCTAAACAACATTAAATAAATACCTAAATAGTATAGGTATATCCCATCTCAATTGTATTTACTTAGCTATTAGCTTACAACATAGTTGCTTACTTATTGATCTAATACTCGAGCATTTTATTATGCAGTTTTGCTATCAATTTATGTTAAGGAAATAGACAAGTACTTAAAAAGTAGCTGTTTTCACGAGCAATAAAATAATCACTTTAATTTGAATCTATACAGTAGTAAGTACGCCAATGACTCGGAAATAACAGCCCAGTAAGGCTTTTAATAGTGGAGTGTGATTTAAGTTGCTAAAGAAATTCAAGCGTCTCATCAAATTATTACCACAAGGACTGTGGTGCAAGTTTGATTTGCAGCGTATGAAACTCTAGAATGGTAGCATTATAAAATCATTCCAAGATTCGAATCTAAGTAAAGATAGAGAAGAAATAAAGTCTAATTCACACAATGTTTACATACTCAAAAGAGTCAGGCGGTTTAAATAATATATAATCAGTCATTTTTAAATAAAGGATCTCACAGTAATAGCGTCAATAGCAATCAATCAATGTCTGCTACGGGTCAATGATGCGATATGGAAATAAGAGAATGCCAGGCAAATTAACAAAGACTTAAATGTTGGAGTTTGTTTAAATGTCAGCTTTTCCATACAAAGGCAGCATTAGTGACGGGATAGTAAAAGATGCACATCTTACACAGAAACAGCAGCAAAGGACGCTCAACCGATGTGCCATATAAACAGCCAACATCAGAGAGTAAGATAGAAAATAGTTATAACATACATTTAATTTTTCTAAATAGTGTCGGCACCACTTCATCATCGAATGGCAACTGTGGCATTCCACAATACAAAAATAACAATATCAGTTAGTTTATGTTGTAATAACAACAACGGAGGTGCGATAAGAAATGAAAATAATAGAAGTAAAGACAAATTATTTTAAACTTATTAATAAAATCATAGCAATAATAATAATAATAATAATAATAACACACATTATAGTGAAATGATCAACTACGTTAATATCTATCACTTTTAATACCACATGTTTAAACCGTTAGGCAATTTAGACGATTTTCCGTGTAACCAGTCCAGTGAATGCCCAAGATTTTACTCTCAGATCAGCGCGGCTGGGATTCGAACCCACGAGGGTTCAATTCACCTGAGGATCTGTCATTTAATACTTCATGACGTTATCTACACCTCTAACCATTGCGCTATAGAGACATTCAATAAATGCTAATAGCACTTTACAATGCAGTATATCATTAATTCGCTACAGTATTATAATACAAAAACAGGAACTAAAGATACAGAAAATAAAGAGACATACATTTAATATTTCTAAACACCAATGCCTCAACTTCATCACCAAATGGCAACTGCGATATTCAACAATTAAACACTTATTTCACTAGAACATACAACAATGAAACATCTCACTACAATATCCAACAACGAAACACATATTTTACTACAACATCATCAGATGTTTAAACTGAAATTTTACAAGACTTACAAAATATAAATTTACATTTTTAAAAGCAAAATACAAAAAATTAACAAAACATAGCTGACCATAAAGTTTAAACAAATGAGTCTCTACAGAAGAAATTAACATAGAATCAGAAATCAAGAAATGATGTTCCTAACATATTCAAGGATTTAAAGAAAATGTTATCCCTACTACAATTGTTTCGATAATTCCTTACTATTGTTAAAGCTACAATATCAACTACTATTGAATGAATTGAGCTGAATGAATGAATGAATTGAATTGGCTGAGTTTGTAGAAACAGCTCCAAACCTAAACCTGCCCAGGTCACTTATAAGCGTTATCAAGCTACGATGAAGATTCATCAACAGTCGTACTTTATTTTTCTATTTAATCATAATTCATTATTATTTTTTTTCTATCATAATCATTTTCACTTGAATCCTAGTTTAGCTAGGGTCGGGAATATTTACTTAATATTCATTTAATATTGAAAATCAATTTTACCATAAAATGATAAAAACTTGCTTAACATTAGCTTTAGTACGATTATATTATAATTACATTATAATTATATATAACATTTTCTATATCGTTTGCATAAGCAGAATCCCCAAGAATAATGGTATATCAAAAAGAATGTTATAGATGCTTCAAAGATCCGCTCGTATGTGGACATGAAGAGGAAAACGGAAGATAGAGATGAGTGGTGGCGATATATACCATGGACCTGCCAGTAGGCAGTGCACTAAGAGAGAGAGAGAGAGAGAGAGAGAGGAGAGAGAGACTGCACGGTCCTACCGTTCCACAGAGGAATGCGTAGAGAAGAACTCCACAGCTCCACACGTCCACCTCTGGTCCAGCGTACAGTCTGAGGAGAGTAAAACATCGTAAAGTAATGTTAACGTCAGTTTCCTCACTCGAAAGCGATGTCAGTGACGGGCGAGCCCAGGATTTGAACCACACAGACTGATCCGCGATCGAGTATCTTGCCGACATCGCCACTGGCTTCAGCTAAGGTGATCCGTAATAGAGTGTTCCTAGTTTAATATTGTTTAAGTTCATTTTCTTATGCAGCACTGACAATCTGGAACTCTTTACCTATTTATCTTCCCTCTTGTTCTTCTCTTTCAACATTCTCTAGCAAGCTTAAGACTTACCTGTCTTTCTCTCTCTCTCTCCCCCCCCCTCTCTCTCTCTATAGGGAACTGCCCTAGCAGTAGGTTCACAGCACAAACTTCTTTAATATTCCTCATTCTCAGTTAACTTTTTTATTTTACATAGCATCATTAAATCATCTGACAATTGAAGTTTCTACATAAGATTAAATAAATCATTTGCCTACTTTCCACTGATGACCTCAGGAGCTGCGTAGTTGGGAGATCCACAACTTGTTCTCAGAAACTCTCCATCAGTCATCATATTGGAGAGTCCTTAAATATCATCATCATCATCATCATCATCATCATCATCATCCGCACCACCACCACCATCATCATCATCATCATCCTCATCATCACCATCTTCCCTTGAAACAACCCGGACACAACACAGGGCCAACACAATACTAAACCATAAACACTTAGCAAATTAATCCTGTACATTTACAATATAGGTGCATTTTGAACATAGGTACATTTAGAACATAAGTAGATGTACAATACAAAGTATAAAAGTATAGTTAGAAGCAATGTACTGGCACAAATGCATACCAGTAAAAAACTAAACCATTTTTATAAATCAGTAGCTTCATTAAATCTTCAACACTGCATTGTATTACAAAAACAGATGTTTCTGTGCTCTTGAAATGGAGCATCAACGACTCTAACAATTAAAAAATATGGACATATCACACCCATCCCATTACTTATATTGTTCTACAATGAACAGTTTCTTTCTAAAAATGAAGGACTATGCAATTAAAAACCCTACTTCCTGTTAATAAGTGCAAATGCATATAAAATGTTACCAGTTTTTTGAATTTCAAGAATTTCTTAAAAGGGACTATATCATTTGAGGCTTTTAAGTGTAAGACCGCTTCTCAAGTCTTGAACCACGAGCAGACGAGAGAACTTGCCAAGCTACTCGCTGAACTGACCATAAGAGCTTTAAAGACATCATAATTGCAGTGCTTCGTGGCATGTATCAGCGTCAATTTGTTTTGTATATTTTTCTGCTTTAGTTAATAAAGTTTTTGAATCTTCTTGCAGCTGCAGGAACTAATAATTACATTTCAGTTTTACAGGTAGGAAGTATACAATGTACTTATATAATTGATATTACTTATGTAATTGATATTACTTATATAAGTACTTAGATACTCATCATAACTGCATAGGATATAATTTATTAAAAGTTACTATAGTTGCCCAAGAGATAATTTATTTTAACTGAAGTACCTAATAAAATTTTATTTCATTACTTCGCAATTTACTATAGCTATATAGCTAAGGTTAACGTCAGTTTCCTCGCCCGAAAGCGATGTCAGTGACGGGCGAGCCCAGGATTTGATCCTGCACCTACTGATCCGTGGTCGAGTATCTTACCGACTTCGCCACTGGCTCTAGCCAGTGATAAATCTATAAGAAGGCGCGCTTTGCAAGTTTGCAGAAAACTGTAAGGATACCGTAATGATACTTTTATGTAACATTGAAATAGCCGCATTGAAGAACAGAAATAAATTTAATTTTAGTTACTGAAGTCAGCAATATTAAGAAGGACATGAAAAATTGGGGATGGACAATATGCTATGAGACAGGGAGGACTGGAGAAAGTCTATTCGCATCCCAACCCTAGTTAAACTGAGATTTAAGGGAAGAAGATGATGATGAAGTTACCGAAGTCAGCAATCTTGATATTGTGATGCTGGTCGAGCAGAAGATTCTCAGGCTTGAGGTCTCTGTGGACAATCATGTGACGGTGACAGTAGTCCACCCCAGAGATGATCTGCTGGAAAAACTTCCTCGATGCATCCTCCTTCAACTGTGAGTAAGAATTAAAACAGTAAGATTATAATAGTAACTCGTGCAAAAAGTTTCAGTATTTTTTGTATTTTAATTTCTTCAGTATTAAAAGTGTTCAATGTTTCCAGGCCGGCTCTCTGAAAGTTAAATCTTTGGTAGTTACAGGATAGGTAATAGGATGACTAGTTAAAAGTTGCTAAAGGTTTAGAATTGTGATCCAAGAAATGTCAATATGGTTGATAATTAACCCAAATGCTTGTTTAACCTTTAATCATTTGGTTAAAAAATATTCAAATATCTTTTAGTTATACTTGTAGAATAATGACTACTTGGTGTAGTAAAAAATAGGAAGAAGAGTTAGATAGGACACATGCTAAGGGGGAAAGGTCTATTAATGGAGGTCATAGAAGGTATAGAGGTCATAGAAAACAGAATGGAAGGAAAAAGAGGCAGGGACAGGCCGAGATTAGGTATGTTAGATGATTTAAAGATCCACTCATGTGTGGACATGAAAAGCGAAAGACAGTGAAGAGTAGAGGTGTTATATGTCATGGACCTGCCAATAGGCAATGTACTAATATATATATATGTATATATATATATTATATATATATATATATGTATATATATTATATATATGTATATATACAGTATATATACATATATAATATATTGATTATATATACATTATATATATATATATATATATATATATATATATATATATATATGTATGTATATTGATTAATAAATTAAATGAAGACCAGACCTTTCCATTATTTATAATGTAATTGAAGAGTTCACCTCCCCCCACGTGCTCCATAACCATAAATATGTCTGTCGGTGTACTTATAACCTGGTACCTGCAAAAGAGTACAGTACAAATAAATATGTCTGTCGGTGTACTTATGACCTGGTATCTGTAGAACAGTAAATAAACAAATAAATCTACAAACAAATATGTGTCTGATGGTATTCTTATAACCTGTTGACAACAACAACATGCAAATCGTACGTCAGCCAGTGATGAAAATGTAATACATCTTTAAATCATACGTAATAACTACACATCTGTGGATGAAAAATACACACAGGAAATTATGAATATTTTGCAGTATATGGCAAAAAATAAATCAATAAACTAATATTGAAACTATGTACAAGTTAATTATACTCAATAGCCTGGTATATGACAAGTGTTAAATATGCTTTTAATGATATTTTCATGTTATATAGTACAACAAATTCCTCTACAATTAATATTTTACTACCTGTAAAATAGTCTCGAAGACCAGTAACTGACACGGCACTGCTGCAGAAATTGTCAGAGATTATTATTATTATCAATTTTTATTATATCTTCAGTATCACGACCCTAGTTAAACTGGGATTTAAGGGAAGATGATGATTATGATGATGATATCTTCAGTACCTTAATAAAGCATCACCAGTTATAATGCAATCATCATCTCCACCCATTTATTTCAGACATTTAGCAGGACTTCCAAATTACGATAAAATAAATTAGAACAGGGAATTAAGCATCCATTACAAATGCACGTAGCAATGAGAGATGCCCATATAACATAGAAGAAATTGCGAGTTATGCTACCTTAATACTTGATTAGACAAGCTAACTCTCGCGTAATGTACTGTTGTCAATATACTATTATATTAGCTTTACTTTTGAATACTTTATTATTTCTTTCAAAAGCTTTCGATACAGCGGATCATAATATTTTTCTCTGTAAATAGTAATATTATAGCATTCGTGGTACTGCTTCACTTTTATTCAAGTACATCTTTAAATCATGCGTAATAAATGTACATCTGTGGATGACAAAATATACGTATGAATACTTTGCAGTTTATGTCAAAAAAAGAATCTTGAAACTATGCATAAGTTAACTATGCTTAACAGTTTAACTAAATAAATAAATAAATAAATGAATCTCGAAACTAAGTACACGTTAACTATACTTAACAGTTTAACGATGTGTGGATGACGGAAGAGTTTTAAATTTTGTATCTCACGACGAATCTTTCCAACAACGTCCAAACTCTTGATCTTGCTCCTGTTCATGATCTTGATGGCAACCTTGTGATTGGTCTTCTGATGGACACCAACTAGAAGCAGCAGAAATCACAATCTCTTAAATCATCATCATCATCATAATCTCCCCCTGAATCCCAATTTAACTAGAGTAGATACGAATAGACAATCTCTTAAATAATGTTAAATAATGTTCTAAGGTATAGCGATAGACGAAGTGACAGTGTATGGTAAGTTCAATAAAATCTCTAATAATTTATATTTGATAATAATTAATATATTTAATTATTAATATAATAATAATTTATATTTGATAATAATTAATATATGACAGTTCATTAAAAATGTTGATAATATATTTATGCTATAATAAATGTATGCTACATTTTTGGAGTACACTGTCAGTATCGCTATTCTTAAAGCTGTACACATTCAACTTCAAATTCAAAACCTTCTTACCTTGCTGATCTCCTAAGCCAATATCAACTTTCTCGTAAGCTTTGTACATCCGATGCCAAACTGCTCAAAATTTTTAATATTCTCACATCATTAGTTAGACGTTCTTTTTCGTTTTCAGCTCCTACTGTTTGGCACTCCCTGCTTCCTGATCTTTGCTCATGTTCTACTACTTCCACTTTCCGTTGTAGGTTGAAATGCATCTCTTCCCGCGATAGATTTTTTTCATCTTGCCTGACTGGTTTTTTATCACCAGACTGGCACGATTTAGGATCTTTTTCTTTCTCTTCAGCACGTTTTTTCAGATCGTTTGGGCCGAATCGATTTGTAGTGACATGAAATGGGGGACATCTCTGACTCATCCTTGCATGAGAAAACGGACATAAAACCTTTAATATTATTATTATTAACTATATTGTTAATGTCCCGACCATGGTTAAACTGGGATTTAAGGGAAGATGATGATGATTAACTATATTGTTAATGTGCAAATGTTAAATGTAGTTATAGACCTAGTTTAGGATCCGTGTTAAGAGAGAATTTTTACACATTAAGCACTCATATCAAACAGTAGAGACTGCTGACATCACAGGTACATCTTTAGCACACACAAAATACAACCTACAGGCAGAAATTATCTGAGAAAAGTTTTCATTGCCGTATTTACTTGTTAGTTTAGTCTAGGTGAAGCAAGCACAATTCTCTGCTAGTGTAATAATAATAGGTATTTCAGATCCAACAATAAAGCTGATAAAGCTAATGTTAACGTCAGTTTCCTCACTTGAAAGCGATGTCAGTGACGGAATAGCAGTGATGTCAATGCAGAATAAAGTAAAATAGAACTAATACATAATAACAATGTAAAACAATGCAGTAATTAATCAAGAGAAAATGTAATTAAGAGCACATTTTTCTCCATCTAATTAATTTAGTATAATACAATACGTTCAAACGATGAGCACTGTGATGTCTATTCTGCAATCACTAGAAACTATAACGTTATTATGTTACAATAGGATACTTGAAGACCTACTCTTGACTTTGCCGAACGACCCAATGCCAATAGTTGATCCAAGAATGTAAGGGCCGATGTTTACATGAATTTGCTGCGAAGCCATTTTTATTACCAATTAGTTAGTTAAATATATAGAAAGTCTGCAATGAAATTAATTCACCTGAAACAAATAAATATTTTCAAACTTTAAGCAAGTCCCTGATGGTTAGAAAAAGTTCAGTCTCAAGAAATATTTATTTCTGCTGTTCTAGATTTGATTAAAATAGCCATGACTAGCAAAATAAAAGATATAGTGTGGAGTAGAGAGGTAGGTTTGAAATTTAAAGGAAGAAATTGATCCAGCTGCTTAGATTTAACGTCTCTGATGGCGTAAGTCTGTAATAGCGCTCAAAAGCTTGGGAGTTCCTGGAATTGCGGAATTCTACCTGAAGTTGAAAGAACAAATAAACATACAATGTAAAAATCAAATTTTGAGTCATCAGGTCTACAAAGACCAACTTCTAACTTGTTAAAAGCTACTTTTATCATTGACACAAGTATACAATTGATCATTATAGAAGCTATTATATGATAAAACTGGCTATTAGAGAAGTATGCTGTTTAAGATTTTAAGGGGATTTAATAACGTTCATTGTTACTCTTTGTTTAATTTGACTACAAATATTTATAATGTCCAATCAACTTCAAGATTTAATAAGTGTTTACTTATGACCTCCAGTTATACAGCTATTTGTTAAATTAACTTTAACTTAACATATTGTTAAGACTGAGTTGTTAATATTTGGAATGAGCTTCCAGATGAAGTTGTCGAGGCAGAATCTATTTGTATGATAAATATGTAACGTTTGTATAACATTGATCTATGACTAAATAGTTGTTGTAAATTAATTATAGGTATTTTATGGTGTACAGATAGTCGGCTTAAACAGAAATAAAAATTTAGATTTCATATAAATATTGCACACTTGCTTTTTTGAAAATGTACATGTACTTGTTTAATGCCATTTGCTGTCTGCTATGTATTTGTGTTAATTAGGTGTTTTAGTGAGAGTTAAACAAGCATGCAATTGCTTCCTAACTCAGTACTGTTATGTTATTCTATGTTATGTTATGTTATGTTAAATTTATTGGATGTTTCACAGGATTGTAAACAACCTATTTGGGTCAAGTAACTCTTTATAAATAGCTACTTGACCGATATAATTTTTTGAAAATTAAAGGTAAATGCTCGTTAGATATGAGATATTTTGGGGACCCCTGACACTTTCTCGCTACGCTTTATGATCAGCTCTACCAGGAATTGGTCTCAGGATCTCAGGAACAGTAATTAGAGTGACATACCGTTATGCCTAACTATGATTTTGTCGAAATACAGTCTCGAGCCCGCCGCTATTAACCTTAGTAAATTGCAATGAGAAAAATGATAATTTCACAAATTAATTCCATTTGATTGTATTTATACAATTACCAATTCACTTTGAAAAATTAGGAAAGGCTTGCTGCGTTCAGAAACAATTAAAGCGTTCGGAAAACTAATTAAAAACGAAATCTATTTTTATCAAAGATATTCTTTTGCTCACATAAAAAAGACTCACACATATGTGTTCTATTTCAAAGATCTTTAATTTGTTTTAAAAAGATTCGCTATTAAGAAAAATTTCAAAATCAAAGCAATGGCTAAATGCACGGATCTCGAGCTACCTTTACTTAAACTAATTAGAATGTCTCAATAGCGCAATGGTTACGGGTGTAGATAACGTCATGAAGTTTTAAATGACAGACCCTGAGGTAAATTGAACCCTCGTGGGTTCGAATCCCAGCCGCGCTGATCTGAGAGTAAAATCTCGGACATTCACTGGACTGATTACACGGAAAATGGACTAAAATTGCCTAGCGGATTTAACATGTGGTATTAAAAGTGATATGATCAACTTTGTTGATATCTATCACTAAAATGTGTATTATTATTATTATTATTATTATTATTATTATTATTATTATTATTATTATTATTACTGCAATTATAATTGCTATTTTTAGCTTCTGGATTTCCCAAACCACTAAATTAAATGTAAACAACACTTCCGTGATATCTTCAGGTGTCTGTGATTGTAAACATGGCTGGAATCAGAGGTGAGAATTAATCATCCTAAATAATTCTCGTATTTTAAGTAACTTACAATAAAACGAAAGAAATTGTTTATGGAATCTATGAATTGAATTATTTGTTATATTTAATTAATGCAATCTTAGTTGCAAAAAGTTTTATTATGTCTAGAATTTATTAGCAACAGGTTTAATTGGGAAGCAACTTATACCTTTTTAGGAATTTGAGTGCTTCTCATCCAGTAAACATCGAGCTCTATAAAGCAAAGACTAAGCTGATAGGATGAGAAGTTTATTAGACAGTGCTAATCTAAAGATCTATAAAAGGCTTCTATGTAAAGTTGTAAATAGGAGTAAGTCGTTGCAATTATGAAATAGGACACCCAGCAGGGTTTGCATTTTTTAACCATAATTGCAACAGGCACTGACACGAACTTACCAGTTTAACATAGTTACGTTACATAGTTAGGTTACTGATTCCAGAAGTCAGAGAAGAGTGGAGTCGTTATATGCCATGGACATGCCAGTAGACAGTGAACTAAGAGAGTCAGAGAGAGCGAGAGAGAGAGATCCTATGATATCAATGAGAATGAATGACTTTTATTCCTAAATAAAAATAGCGCATTTAATTATTTCTTTAGTAGTGGACTATGTATTAGAATTATTGAAGATATTTAGTACTACTATTCTGTTATGTGTTTATTTCATGTTCGATGACTGAAATGACTTTGACGTTGGTTCTAAACTCAGCGTAAGTTATTTTTCTAAATTATGTCGTTATTTTTCTAAATTTCTCTTATTGTGTTCTGTGTTGATTTCATGTTTGGTGTCAGAAGTATCTATAGTTGGTTCAAATCTCAGTCTTACTAATTTTGCTAAATTATATCTCTAATTTTTTTCTATTTCACTTGAACTGGCACCAAGATTATGCCGTGTGAATACAGAACTGTTTCTAGGTTTCTGAAAATTACCAGTGAAATAAATAGTAATTAATTATTAATATTAATGCACAAATGAATATAATAAATTGATTATAATAGTTACTTTTTAAAATTGCTTATAACAGATTGTAAATTATCATTCTGGAATAGTTAAAACTTCACTTAGATAACTGTTAGAGATGTGTTGATGTGGGATCATTAGCTGATAAATTTTGTTTTCATGTTGTTGTAGTCTCATTGGATTGGCTTTTATGGCCTCGGTTGGGATAACACTGCTTGTGCTAGGATGTGCTTTACCTGACTATAAGTAAGATTCTAATCTTTTCTGTCACTGAGTGATGAAGATATATGTGTGATTTAAATACCGTTTCAGAATCTAACTTCTTCATTAAGGAATGATTTTGTGGTTTGAATTTATGATAAATTTATCCACTGATCTAAAATAATTTTTTGATCAACAGATGACTGATAAATTTTAATATATACATTCAAATAACTATGGTAATTGTTTTAATAATCAAAATTTGTTTTAAATTTTAATAATTATAATAATTAAATAGTTTGATAATAGAAATACTAGTGAAATAACTATATATTAAGTTTATATCTGCGAACGATTTTGCTTTTTTATGCTTGCAATTGACATTTTACAGGAAAATATGTAATACCCTTTATTGCTGGATAGATCTAATTATTTTTATTATGTTAAATTGTTTTAATATTTATGAATTATTTATTATCCTCTATTCACTAAAGTATATGACAGTGAAGGTAATGAGAGATATAAAAAATTAAAAGAAGAAAAAACAACAAATGAACAGTTAAAAGATTTGAAAACTTACTGGTTAGCAAAATGCCATAAATATTCTCAATTTAACTAATATCTGAAAACGAATTCTAGCAATATATAATATTATTTGATTATTGAAATACTCCTAAATGTACTGATTGAATATTTTGTTAATTATCTATATTAATATATTACTATTTATATATTAATATATATTAATATATTTTATTATTATATATTATATTATTATTATAGTATATATTACGATTGTATTATTATATTATATATTATATTATTTATGTTATTTATGTATTAATATTTTATTAATTATTTTATTGATTGTGACAGAAATGGCTGGCCGATGTTCGTGCTGTTTTTCTATGTACTCTCTCCCATACCGACGCTGATATCTCGTCGGTACGCTGACGCAGTGGAGTCAAGCAGTGCGTTGATTGAAGTCTGCATCTTTATCACCAGTGCCATTGTCGTATCGGCCTATGGGCTGCCTATTGTTCTAGCTCATGGGCCTAGAAATTCCCCTGTGGTTTGTGTACAGCTATTGTGATACTTTTAGGATACAGCACTATATTGGTTTGACGTAAGTTTCATTAGCTGATGATGATGCCGGGTACTAGAGGATTTTATTGCTGATGCTGTTCTGTAAATATTTAGAAAAAATAATAGACATTGAGCATACGGTAGTCTCGGTTACGTCTTGCTTTTTCAATTAGATATGCCTAATGCGAAGGCCATTTTGAGTCGTGTATTTCTTAATTTTAAATTTGTCTAGTAACTACTTTATTAGAAATGGCTCCTCAACGATGCTAAGTATTTAATTCTCATTACAATATCATCATCTTCCCTAGAATCCCAGTTTAGCCAATGTCGGGGGATACAAATAGACCTTCTCCAATTCTCTGTCCCATACCAATCGCAATATGCCCATGCAATTCCATTCATTAAAATTTTCGTAGCAATTTCTGGAGCCTAGGCACTCACAAACCAAATGCCTTTTCTGACGTTGGTTTGGATCTTATTTTTATATCGCTTTTTACAACACTTGCAGTGCATGGCTGGTCTATTCTTCACGCCACCCAGACACAACATGGGGAAATTAAATTCTCAATGCAATTAAATATAAAGTTTTGTTACCTTTACTGCAAAATAATGTAAATATCAATTACTGAGACAACACAATGTTTGACGTGACTTTGCTGACTTTTGTACCTGATGAGTATGCATTATGCATTAAGCATTCTTGGACCAGAGTCTAGTATTAGTATCCGAGATCTACTATTGGTAAAAATCAACATTTAAGTGAACTCATGAATTCATAATTCAATATAATAAAGTAATATACATGTAATATTAGCTTTATATATGCCACAGATCAGATTAGTATTAACTTGGTATATGCCACAGATCGGATTAGTATTAACTTGGTATATGCCACAGATCAGATTAGTATTAACTTGGTATATGCCGCAGATCCAGTGGGGCGCCTGTGGTCTTGTGATGGCGGGTAACACGGTCACATTTGCTACAATCGTTCTCTTCTTCTATTTCTTCGGACGAGACGATACATTTGAGTACAGCACGTGGTAACAGTTAGGAGTCGGCTGGATCAGGTTGAATGGACTGCAGAGTAGATGTTGCTGGAGAGCGTTGGGTCGTGTCACATACAAATTGGATATTGGCTATCACATTGTGCAGATTCATCACATTGTGTACATTCATCTAATTCATATCAGTCATTCAAATTTCTTAATTTTTATGTCTTGTACGTTGTACTCTTTTTGAGGTAAAATAGATCAATATACGAGATTCCGTTCTCTGTGTTTACTTAGTAAAATACAATTTATTTAAGTTCAGTGCTTTGTTCTGTGATTTTGATAGTTATATGTCTTTAATAATATTTCTCCATTGATAACTTTTTTGATTGTTAAGTTTTTCAGCAATTTTTCACTTCTGCAATATTAGTTAATGAAATATTTTGAATGTATACCTACTTTTAATTAAAAAGCTTTGTTAGTAGCTTCGTTATAATATTGTCCTGTGTTTACTGGGTAGTACACTAAATGAATGTGTACTGGGTAGTACACTAAATGAATGTGTACTGGGTAGTGCACTTAATGAATGTGTACTAAATGAGTGAATACTAAATAAACGCAAATTACTAAATAAACTACATAGTACACTTATGAGTGTGTACTATGTAGTACACTTAATGAGTACACTGAATGTCTGGTTGCTCTAAGGCAATGTTCCAGATGTTGTTCCTGCATGTATTGAACCAGAGGCTTGTTGGCAAGTTATTCAACAGCGGATCAATAAGTGCAGGATTCAAATCCAGCGCTCTTCCTGTCACTGACATGTAATCGAACAGGAAACTGACGTCAAACTTGACTTTAGCTTTTAACTTTATTACAAATTTGTTAATCCTAGCAATGATACTTTCCCATATATTTCTAATTATGTAGATGTACATTCTATTATCTACTTATAGCAATTGCTTATATCGTATTGTGTTAAACCTGGATGGAGGTCAATATAAAGCTCTCATTTCTGACCATATTAGGACAGTAAATCTGGTTTTATTGGCTAATGAAGTCCAATCTGAATGTTGTAACTGTTTTCAGTTCTGCATACTGAATTATTTCCATGCTGGAGGACAATGACTGCTCATAGTGTCTCCTATATTCTTCCACTTTTCTCTGTTTACTGAACCAGTGTTGTTTTAAACTCTGTGTATTTGCTGAAACTGCGTAATTAGTCTACTGCGAAATTGGTTTATCGCATTTAGATTTGCGGCATTGGTTCGGTCAAGTGGATTGCTTGTCGGGTTTTTTATTTAAATGAATGAAGAGTTGGCGATTCAATTCTAAATCAGTGATGACTGCATGCCAGGGCTTGTGTAGCAATGTGTGGTAGGAGGGTTTGTGTAGCAATGTATGGTAGGAGGGCATGTGTAGCAGTGTATGACAGGAGGGCATGTGTAGAAGTGTACAGTCATTCGTGTAATGTAAATGAAAGATGGAAGCTTTTGTTACCGTAAGCAAGCCTATTTGAAACATAATGTGCTTGCGTATTTGTTAAAGGCTTTTTCGATGAAAAAATTATTGTATTCTCTCTCTCTCTCTCCGTCTCCCTTTATTATGGGTAATAGGATTGTTTTCTCAGGGAATGACGCCCCTGCCCTGTAAATGTTAGTCGAAGGTGAGGAAGGCATAGGGGGCCCACCTCATCATTAGCAGAATCTCCCAAGAATAATGGTATATCAAAGGAATGCTATAAATAAGTTAAAGATTCACTCGTATGTGGACATGAAGAGAAAGACTGTAGATAGAGATGAGTACAGGCGTTATATGCCATGAACCTGCCAGTAGGCAGTGCACTAGGAGAGAGAGAAAGAGAGAAAGAGAGAGAAAAAAGCTAAATTATTATAATCAGCGTTTTATCGTTGTACTTTTGAGTGTAAATCAGAGGTACTTTTCTTTCTTCGTAGATATAGTTAGATCCTAGCTGTACAATGAACTCCTATGCACACTATATTATCGTCTTTAACATTTGGCGTTTTGTTGAAGTATGTCGCAATGAGATACCTCCTCGTGACAAATTGATCCGTTTTGTTGCCTGTTTATGAATAACATTATAGTTGGAATTTAGTGCAGTGTATTTCTGTGATATTAAGCTTTGTGTTTATAGATATTAGTACTAATATGTATTGATTTGAAGATGCTGTTGAAACTCTGTTAGTTTCTTCTGATTTTTAACGTTTTTTACTGTAATGGCTCCATTAGCAATGTAAACGTAAAACAGGATTTTACTGAGTATATATATATAATATTGCTTCTAAAAAATAAACAATATTTTCATTTTGTTTACTGAAGACACTGAAGAATAGACCAACCGTTGAACCGTAAACAGCATGTGTCGTACGAGGCGACTGAGCAAGAACTGTGCAAGGCAATAGAAAACCATCCCAGGTGCCATATTATTCTCAAGCTATAGGCTACATTAAGTTGTGGATAAGGGCTACTCTTTTCTGAGGGGATGAACTCGATAATTTATGGTGTATTCTTCATGGAGCAATAGTCAGCATGTGATTAGGAGTATGTACATTGGACCTGCCACTTGGCAGAACACGAGAGTTTACTTCAATGTTGATCTCCACCTGCTGTCTTTTTGATTAGTAATGAGACCTTAGCAGAACCCACTAATGAGACCTTAGCAGAACTTAGTGACTGTGATTAGTCACTTCAGAATAATGAAAATGATCAGTTATTGGTGTAATATTTGATATTATTGTCTGTCTCTTGCTGCACTGCAGATCTGGAATTCTCTTCCATACAATCTTCGGAAATCTTCATTTGAATCACATCGGCCTTTGCTTTCCTATGAGCAGTTCCATAGGCAGTTGAAGACCTATCTTTTCCTTCTCTCTTTTCCATCCAGTGTCCATGAGCAGCGACCTGCTCCTAAACCACCTTTTCTTTAATTCCCTTTAACTTTGGACTGACTTTCTGGATTTTGGAATTGCATCGTTTTTGGTCCTTCCTTTTGCTCGCCGTCTTGATTTTGTCTCAATAGTGCTCGATGTTGTCATTGATGACTGTAGCACTCTAATTGTTGCTATTATTATTATTATTACAGTTAAACGATGTAGGTTGATTGTCTGGGAATATATGTCTCGGAGCCTTGCTAGCGAAGGTCGTGATACAATAATAATATAACAACAATTAGAGTGCTATTGTCGCCCTTGACAATATCGAGCACTATTGAGATAAAACCAAGCCAGTGAGCAAAAAGAAGGTCCAAAGCGATGCAAATTACAAAATCCAAAAAATCAATCCAAAGATAGGCTAAAGAAATTAAAGAAAAGGAGGGTTGCATTCTGGTCGCTGATCATGGACACTGGATGGAAAAGATAGGTCTTCAACTGCTTATGGAGCTGATAGATTTATGCACACTTTTCTGTCTCTATGTGAACTCATCCTACAAAGTAGTTGTACTCAATCGATCTGTGGTTACAAGCCGCTATTGTACTACTTAAAATTTCCAATATAATTTAACTTGCACATCGCTAAAAATAAACATTTGATGACAAGATGGATGATTTAATTTTAAACGTAACTAGTTTAATTATAACTAGCAAACTTATTAATTCTATAGTTGTACTGAATAAGCGTCGACAAATATTCACATTGATTGCATTTACAAATGCATGCTGCAGTTGTGAAAACTGAAGAATTGAGCTGCCAAAACGGTATTTATAGGGTATGAGCTGACTAGACCTGAGGCTTTGCTGAAGCTCTAAAAGGTTGCCCCAGTGATTTCTGACTCCTAGGCTCATTAGCCGCTCTTTTCGCATATGTTGTTGCCTATGGCAGGCTCTATGCCACTGGTGCTGTATTAGGCACCAATAAGCCACTTAATCTTTTGACAACTTTAAACATTTCCTTTATTCAATTGTTTTTTGTATTGTTAGCATATAATAGCATTTAAGCTTTGTTAGAACAACATATCCATTAATTAAACTAATTGTTGACGTCACTGACAACTTCCTTGGACGAGGAAACATACGGTAAACCATTATTATTATTATTATTATTATTATTATTGTTATTCATTATCATCTTCCATCAAATCCCAGTTAAACTAGGGTCGGGATACGAATAGACCTTCTATTATTATTATTATTATTTTATTTTTATTATTTTTTATTTTGAATGCCCTGGGCTGTAAAGGGCCCTGGGCTAAAAAAATAAGATAAAAGAGGCTTTATTTAATTAAAAGTTTAAAAAGGAAGCGATTAAAATAATTCCTTTACACTCTGGAAAGCCGCATTAGCCAAAGTGCCACTGAAACAGACTGCATTGAATCGCTGGAGAGCAATAGAAAGTCGCTGCCAAAGAAAAGCTTTTTCGCTCTTATCACCTTATCACCAGTAATGGCGCTGGTCCTCCTGCCGATTTCGTCAATAAAGTTTGATGCGACAGAGTTGACGGGGCCCGAGGTCTTAAAGGCAATAGGCATGAAGATATAGCTGCTAGAGATTTCGGCATACATCAGAGTTTTCCTATTAGCTGCAGCCTCTGCAGCACAACTAACAGCAGCGCAAGATAGGCCGAGATTGCTTACTGAGAAAGTGTCCGTAACGGTGACATCCCAGCTAACACATTTGCCCTCTGCCCATGGAATTTGTGAGACACCGTCCGGACGCTTCCCATTAGTGCGGATCAATCCCAAGGGCTCTAACGGCTGGAATATTCGCACGACCCAGGGCGCGCCAGATCAGATCGTTTAGGAACTGATGTCTGGTGATTCTACAGGCACTACGCTTGCACGTCAGGTCGTGAATGCCTAATGCATTGACTGAGACACCACAAATGCAGTTGTGTGGCTCACATAAGGTGGTGCCCAGACGGAGACCGGCCGCGACTCTGATTGCTTCGTCGTCCAGACGGAGGCCACATGATGAGACTGGTAAAGCCTTGATCCAGTCTCCACTAAGGGGGGCCGACACAGCGAGCAACCGCGCCTTTTCTTGTGGCAATAGCGGCTTCGCAAGGAGTTCCGTGTGCAAAGCGGTAGTGACCTTTGAGTCCCAAGCCTCCGTGCTCTTATACATCAAACCGATAAGAGCTTCGGAAGTGGACAGATCAGCCCAAATGCCCTGAAATCCTGGCTATCTCCAAGTCGGAAAATTGAAAGAATCCGGAAAGGATTGAATCCTGTAAAGCGCCAGTCCCCGCGGCTGAAGCCAAAAAGTCAGAAGGTGCCAGCGACGAGACAGAGCGTATACCCAATCCTCCGTAGCAGATTGGCAGGCTAGCTTGAATCCATTGAACTTCGTTAATTTTGATATTAACGATGCCACTGAGCGACTTTCGAGTGATGGAATCATAAGCCTGCACTGCTGGATGACCCGCACATGGAGAGGCACGCAATATGTATATGAGCTTTGAAAAACCAACACAGCTCCGCAATATCGTAAGAGCGTCGTGCGCGGAGATGAGCTTCAACCGGCTAGCGGCTCTCTTTGGGTTAGAGCACTGAGTATTGAGAGCCAAATCCCAAAGCTTGAACTGTCTGCTGCGGAGCTCCAAGTAGACTGGCTTCAACAGGCTTTACACGAATGAATGAATTGATGGCAGGAAAATTTCTTTCGGAGCGAGTGCTAATCAGCTCACATTTATTTATATTCAGGCTTAGCCCCAAAGCCCTTCCGCCACCATCAGCCTTGAGATATCATCCGCCACGGTAGACTCTTCCCTGCCCACAGTTATGTCGTCTAAGTAGCCTATTTTCAGGGAAGAGGATAGCGACTGGAGCAGCGGGTGTATGGTCAAATTGAACAGGAGAGGGCCCAAAGGTTCACCCTGTTGTACCCCCTCGCTAGACATGATCACTCGTTATTATTATAATATTATTATTATTATTCCTATTATTATTGTTGTATTGGACCTATGTGTACTGTTATATTCCAAAATCTCTGTTTGCTGTGTTTTTGTCAACATACTGCCCGAAGTAACTATATTTATTCCAGTGCCATGTTAATGTTTAGTTTTCTATTACTGATTGTTATAACTTGTTAAGTTAAACTTTATACATTAACAATGTTGTAACAAAATATAGAATAGGCGGCAATTATGATACCAGTTCAGTTGTGTGGTCGAGTTGTTAGCTTAATTGTGTGCTAGTGTGTCGCCGTGGGTTCATATTCTTGCAGGACCTCTCCTCACACTACAGGTGTGACACAGAAACAGACGCTTAACTTAGATTTATAGTTTTTATATTCCTTTTGCGACTCAAGTTCTCTTCTCTTTTGCAGCGCCCGAGATTTGGAAATTTTTGCCTCACAATCTTCGCTCTTGTTCATCTTTTTCAATTACCTGGCAAGCTTTGAATACATCTCTTCCCACCGTAGATATACTTTATCTACCCGGCCATCTTTGATCAGCGGACTGTCATCGTTTAGGACCTTAATTCAGCATGCGTTTTTTAAGAATTGGTTTGATAGAATTGATCTGTAGTGATGTGTGCTGTGGGGATGTCCCTGAAACCATCCGTGGATGAGGAAACGGTGATTAAAACTTAACTATTATTCTTATTTTTATTTTATTTGAAATTTGTTGAGCTTACTTCTATTTGTTTGTATTGTAATAAATGATAGTTTCACTTTTTGAGCAGTCAGTTTTCTAGAATGATAACTATCTTCTATTACATTATTGCGCTACATATGCCCTACATCTCAATTATTAACTTATTTCATCTGCATCTGCAAAACGTAATGCCACAAAAACGTCTTTCTCATGTTCTACATCTCATTCGTAAAGGACACTCATTGTCCCTATTTTTACAATTTTGCCACAGTCTTCTAAAGAATCTTTTGACCCAATATCTGTATTGTACACATCCAAAAATACTTTCATTATCTTGTTGAATGTCTTTCAAACCAACATTTTCAAGAATTCTGCTGAATTACATTTCCTTTCTTCGTGCCTACACTAAAGTAGGCCTCTGTAATTCATAGGAAAATTCGTCAGGCATTTACTAGTTTGTAATATTTTGTTACATTTTGGATGACTTGCAGCGTGAAAGAAAATGATTTACTGTAGAAGTTTTAATAGCTGCATATCCTTGATTTGATTTAGCTTACAGTAGGTTTTCACTCTGGTTTACATTTGACGTAAATTTTATAACTACCGCTATTCTCTGCGCTTGATATACATGTACATTGTGCAGTAAAGTAAGATTTGATTTAACTTCTGCGTCTACAACAAACTAGAGTAGTTTACTGCCTTTCAATCTGTTTACTGTTTTCAATCTACATCGCTATTTCGCAGGTTTGTTACTAGAACAAGTTCCTTATACGAGAAGAAAGAATATTCACTTTACTTGCTATTATCGTGAAATAGGCTGTTTCTAATAAAGTACCGTGAAGATTGGTCTCCCCTTAAATATTGGCCTCGCTACTAATTATTAATAGCAAGTGTGGCCATAGATCTAACGTATCTTTAGGTTATAAGAACCACCAATCTAGTATGTCTAAGCTATATAAAACAGTTATTTTGTATATGCAATTATATTCTATAATATAGAATTATAATTATAATATAATTATTATATAATTATAGTTATATAGGCCTAATATATAATTTATATAATCCTATTTATAATATAACTCTAATTATTATATAATTATATATTATATTATATATTTTATATATTTGTAATATAACTCTAATTATTATATAATTATATATTATATTATATATTTTATATATTTGTAATATAACTCTAATTATTATATAATTATATATTATATTATATATTTTATATATTTGTAATATAACTATAATTATTATATTATTATAATTATATAATTTATATTAACAGATTATTAGTTAAGCCTATGTGCCGTTTCTTGTCAATTGGGCAGACATTAAGTCTTCCTGTGTAATATCTCTCCTAATATTGATATTCTTCATATCAATTAAAATGTTTAGTGATTAGATAAACTCGTTGAAAAAATTAGTGAAAAATTAGTCTACTGTAGTCAGTAAAATTAGTAATATTTATAAGCCTACTTTAAAATCTAAAATCATTTAGCAGACGTAAGCAACGGCAAAAAATCAAAATTGCATTTAAACTAATTACAAATTGAAATATTAATGAATTATTAATACTAATGGTGTGGTTAATGGGGGATAGTGTGCTAAAGAATGCAAGAGAAAAGTTAGAGGTAGATCAAGACAAGGGATGTTGGATTATCTGATAACAAATTCATATATAGAGATGAAAAGGAAGGCTGAGGATAGAACTGATTGGAAGAGTTACATGCCATGGACCTGCCGTTAGGCAGTGCACTACATGTAGGATATGAATATTAATATTACAAAAGCCTCCTCTGTCCTAGATAGGCTGCCATACTAGGGCTATGTAAATACTATTTCTATACATATATTTGCAATATTTCTTTGACGGCGATCATAAGATAAAATGCTGCTGCACTAATATTTGCAGACTTGACATGTTTAGAGCCGTTAAACTCAGTAGTTTACGATTGAAGGGGCTTTCAAAAACATGAAATTTTGCTAAATATGTCCGACCTTTAGACTAAAGGCGCATATTTCATTCGATGAATAAGTCGTGTCTGAAGACTTGTTGGAGAGAGAGCGAGAGCGAGAGAGAGAGTTATAAGTAACAATTAATAATAATAAGTGTAACTGAATCAACGTACACACAGAGGCTACAGAGCATATTATTGTGTATCCATAAAGTTGAGAAAACTGCAAACCGTAGGCTTAGCATCGCCAGATATAGCTGCTCAATATAGACTAGTAAGGCATAGGAAAATCACGTCAGAACTTCAGAAGCCATACTTCTCTTAAGCTCAAAGCTATGTGTTAAGGTGCCGATAATGCTGACATTTGTGAAGGTATTAACTCATTGATCGATGAAGTGCTATTAATTTCTGGAACATGAATTCACATGAACACTGTGAATAAACATATTCACAGTGGCTTTGCCGTTCGGCTGAACACTGGAGCGAGAGAGTTAGTATTTCGCTTTAGGACTACTTGACATCGTCTAGCTACCGTCAACATTTAGGCCTGTAAGTTTAGGTTTTGCATGTTATCCATAGGCTAAACGTGTAATTTGAAATTGTTTTAAAAGAAATGCCGCAAATAAAAATTCTAGTTAATTTTTATTTGTTCCGTCACATTATACAACCGGTAACAATAAAAATTGTAATCATTCAATAGTTTGCATAATTCTTCATGTCTATGAGCACTAATTTCATTGTAAATATTACAATTGAATTTACGACTCTCCTGGCAATAATATTCCTACAGCTCACACGTACATGTAGGCCTATAACATTTCTGTTTGCATCTATGAAAATAATCTGAATTGCTAGCAAGTCAACCAGTGACGGATGCAGGGGGGCCCAGGTGGCCCCGGTCCCCTCTCCCTTAGGAGCGGCGATAAATTTTATAATCTATATTATTTTGCATCTATGGCAATTTTTATGAGCCAAGATGTTTGTAAGGGCGGCAGTGGTTGGGGGGGGGGGGGGGGGACAAGAGGGAACTCAGTTCAACTAGCTCAAATATGGGATTAGGTGCCCATATTTTGATCCTAGGAGCCCTGTATAATGGACGGGTGCCCGGAAAATGTTGATCGTTTCACTAGCTCTCAATTTTCACTTAAAGCACTGTATAAGAGGAAAAGAGGATGTAAGTAAAAATGTGAACTCTGTCCCGGAGCAGTGGTGCAAACAGCCCTGATTGAGAGGGGTTTAAGCCCACCTACCGACAAAACTTGGTCACTTTTTGAAATTCGTCCAGATCAGCTGAGTTTCTTCAGAGGTGAAAAAATAAATCTATTGTTTGCAAACAAATGTACGATTTTAGATATTTTAGGTTTTTTCCTGACTTTAGTACGGGTATGAGTGGGGGGTCGGGGGTAAGATACGGGGATACACTCACTCTATGAACCGAGCGCAGTAGTGAAAAATTTTGAGCCCCCATCACAGCTTGCATTTTTTCTGGTTACATTGCGTCACTTGTCCCGAAGAATGAGGAGCGTAAGTAAAAAATGTGTGCAGTCTCAAAACAAAATTTCGGGACCCCTTGAAAAATTCCTGGATCCGCCACTGAAGTTAACTGACTAGGCCTACATTTAATGATTGCACTTTATCTAGTTTATTACTTTGACTTCACTGTGTATCAACAAATAGGCACGTGTCTATAGGCCTGCATACACATCTCGAGAGCTCAGATAAAATCATATATCAGCTGGTATGGGCCTCTGCGCCGCAAACGCCGAGCCGCCATCGATGACGATTTCGAAGACGTCGCCGCCGTTGATGATGATTTCGACGACGTCGCCGCCAACTCGCCGCCGATTCAGCGTGGCACCCGCGGCGTGGCACAATATAAAATTACGTGAACTTCAAGTGATCACTCTACTTTACCCTGCCCCTGTTTCACGTTTTAATTTTATCGACAAACGTTAAGGTTAGCCATGTAACAGCATTCAGTCTTTTCTGATATATCGGCGGTGCGATTGAGGCTCGAAGAAAATAACTTTTAAAAGTTATATCTTTGGCCTATATCGCGAAAAAGATGTTCGAAATTTCTGTATCCTTGTTTATTTCAACTGAAAAGTAGTACTCTTTAGATCTGTCTTTTTATTTTTATTTTCTCTCTCTCTCTATCAATCTCCTTTTTCGTGTTATTACAAAAGGCTGTATCATTAAAGATGCTTGTAGTAATTGGAACTTGCTATCAAATTTTAAGCTCTGCAAGAAGCAGCTTAGACCTATACACCAACAAGTTATTGTTATCGCAAAGTCAGAATCACAGTTTGATCATGTATTATCAAATAAGGCTTCTGGTTCAAAGTCTAAAAGCAGAAGTTTGTGCATTGAACAACTTGTAAGCATTTTCAAGCCTTTAGTAAGTCATTGCTCTCGAAAGATAATGTAGATCGTTCAGTTACAAAGGGCTCAGGCTTATAAAAATCGAGATATCAACTATGCTATTGCATTATGCTGTATAGCCTATGTAAGAGTGTTTTGGTCTATTCATTACGTTAACAAGTCGTAGCTTTATATCGTTTTTATGTTTGATGTTTTGTATTAATGCGTCCTTCTATTAATGTTTTAAAAACAACACTGACAACAATTCTCCTAGCAACTAGTTAATCGTGCAATACTTATCTAGCTTGTAATAACTCTAAATCCACTAAATTCTCTAAAGCCTCTAAATCCTCTAAATCCTATATATCCTCTAAATCTTCTATATCCTCTATACCCTCTAGATCTTCTAAATCCTCAAGATCCTCTATATCCTCTCAATCCTCTAAAGCCTCTAAAGCCTCGAAATCCTCTAGATCCTCTAAATCCTCTAAAGCCTCTAAATCCTCTAGATCCTCTAAATCCTCTAAATCCTCCCAATCCTCTAAATCCTCTAAAACTTCTAATTTCTCTAAACTTCTGCAGATCTACAAGATCTCTCCGCTGAGGTACAATGGCGAAGGTCAAGGTCCCCTCGATGAACCCTGCCGGTGAGCTGGACGGGATCATCATCGGCGACCCATCAACCTCTCCGAGAGGTCTCGTCGTGATTCACGAGTGGTGGGGTCTGAACGAGCCCATACAGGTTAAGGCCGCCGAGATAGCGAGGGATGGCAACTTCACCGTCTTCGTGCCGGACATGTATCGTGGAAAGGTACTGATTATATATGTATATTATATACATGTGTATACAGTATATATATGCAGTATATACTATATACAGTATATATATATATATATATATATATCTTAGTTCACTGCCTCTTGGCAGGTCCATGGTAGGCCTCCACTCTTCTCTGTCTTCCTTCTTTCTCTTCAGATCCATATACGAGTGGATCTTTAAATTATTTATAACATTCATTTTGATATATCGTTATTTATTATATATATATACATACATACATATATATATATATATATATATATATATATATATATATATACATGTATATATAGGCTATATACACTTTGAGCTTAGATTCTTGATAGTAATGATCAGTTTTAGTAATATTTTTGTCAAATATATTTTATAATTTTTAAATAATTGCTAAAGGTATATTCATAGAATTTTAAAACGAATTAATTTAATTTAATTTAATTAATTTGATTAATAATAGAGCAGCATTACTGATTTTTAGGAGTGTTAGAAGGAAATATAATTCCAGCAAAACCATTTTGTAGTCTTACTCTGTAATCTTAGCCTACCTTTTACCGTTCATTACATCGCATAGCCTCCTAAAAATAACAACACTACTGTCTCTAGCATTAGTCCGACTTTTGCTATTTTTCTTATTTCTAATTTAGCTGCAAACTAAGTTTATTTCAGCAACTATAGGAGTATCACTAAGGATCAATATTGCCTCCATTGCATCAATATTGCCTCCATCACAACGGTTCATCGAAGAACTGCCAGATAATTTGGCCTAATTAATTGAATAACTAATTGGAAAAGGACACTAATTTAATGTCTCGATAACGCAGTGGTTAAAGCTAAAAAAAGCTAATGTTAGCGTAAGTTTCCTCACTCGAAAGCGATGTCAGTGACGGGCGAGCCCAGGATTTGAACCCCGCACATACTCATCTATGGTCGAATATTTTACTGACCCCGCCACTGGCTCCAGCCAGGTTAGAGGCCTCAGGTAACGTCATGAGATTTTAAATGACAGATCTTGAGATGAATTTAAACTCTAGTGGGTTCGATTCCCAATCGCGCTTATCTGAGAGTAAAATTTCGGACATTCATAGGACTGGTTATGACGGAAAATGGAATAAATTTCCTAATAATTGCATACTGTCTGTCAGTGACAGACAGTATGCTATTTGAATTGACTGAATGCAATTACTGACTCAGAGTGTGTTATATAATTTGAAACAAATTTTAAATTAACTTAATTTGAAACTGATGCAAGGTGATATATAGTTGATTTTTTCACTATACAGTTGTACGAGATATTATTTATGAGGCTCTGTCGAATGCAAATTCCAATATAATAATAGCCTATACGGATAAGGAGGAGGCAGGTAGCCTATTGGCAAGTGGCTGAAACAGCGATAACAGCCAAACTTCTACTAAATCTGAAATAGGAGCGACCACGTTAGACTAAATCACCGAAACAATTACTGCTTTTGAGGAAGACCCCACGGCTTAGTCTGTCCACTTCCGTGTCTGCGTCGGTCTCCAGTAATTTAACGAACCCGTGCAATTGCTGGAAACAGGTTCAAATCTAATTTTTTTCCGAACCTGTCTAGTTAATTTTAATTAAGTTGTAATTTATTTATAAATATCAACCGATTGATTGATTGATTGATTACCTCAGGTGGCTAAGGACAGAGAAGAGGCCGGACACTACATGGGGAATCTCAATTGGTCGGGTGCTCTGTTAGATGTATCGGCGGGTGCTAAGTATCTCAAACAGCTGGGGTGTCACAAGGTGGGAGTAACTGGATTCTGTATGGGGGGTGCCCTGGCATTCGCCGCCGCAGCCAAGTGTCCAGAGCTGAGCGCATCCGCGCCGTTCTATGGGATACCCAAACCAGAGCTTGCAGATCTCTCGAAGATCTCCATTCCCGTGCAGGTTCAGTTCTTACCTATACTTCCTCTTCCTTTAACCGAACCCCAACCCTAACCCAATCTAACCCTAACCTGCAAATATATCTATTCCAGTGCAGGTTGAATTCTTACCTATGCTTTCTCATACTTTACCCTAACTCTAACCCTAACCATAACCTTAACTCTAACCCAAATCCTAACCCTAACCTTAGCCCTAACCCTAACCTTAACCATAACCTTAACTCTAACCCTAACCCTAACCTAACATTAACCATTCCAGTGCAGGTAGAAATCTTACCTATACTCCCTCTTCCCTAACCCTAACCCTATCTTAACCCTAACCCTAACCTTAACCCTAACCCTGACCCTAACCTTAACCATAAACCTAATCCTAACCTAACCCTAACCATTCAAATTGAGGTAGCAATCTTACTTATACTTCCTCTTCCCTAACGCTAGCCCTAACTCTAACCCTAACCCTAAACCTAGCCTTAACCCTAATCCTAACCCTAACCATTCCAGTGCAGGTAGAATTCTTACCTATACTTCCTCTAGTTTCTCCTGAGTCTTTTTGCAACCTTTTATTCATTTGCTGCATGTTGGTAAGTTGTTCGACAGCTGTTCAGTAGGTGTAGAGTTTAAATCTAGTGCTCTCCACGTCACTGACAGTCTATAGAGCAGGAAACCGACGTTAAACTTGACTTTATATAGCTTCTTTTATCAGTATTCTTAGAGAATTTATTCTTTTAATTTATTTTATGATTTCTTTACCCCTGTAGTGTCCGGAGTTGTGTCTGAAGAATACACCTATCGTGGACTGCATGTGTCTTACAAGGCGATAAAGCATTAAGATTCAAGCTAAATTCAGAATGGTCATTCAGTATGTGAACTCCTAGGCTACAGAAATTGCTTCATAATTTCTATTTACGACGCAAATTAAACTGGGATTCAAGGTAAGAAGATGACGATTGATTTCATTATTTTTGTAGGCCTACACCTGGATATGAATCTGCTATTCTAATCTCATCTGATTGGTTTTACTTTCACAGTGCTCAGTGTTACTGCTTCATAATACTGACTGACTGACTGACTTATTAACTGAATGACTGACTGATTGACTGACTGATTAACTGAATGATTGAATGATTGACTGACTGATTGATTGATTGGCTGACTCTCTGATCTCTGATTGACAGACTGACTGACTGATTGATTGATTGACTGATTGACTGATTAAATAAATGAATGATTGACTTATTGATTGACTGACTGACTTATTGATTGATTGGCTGACTCTCTGATTGACTGACTGACTTACAGACTGACTGATTGACTGACTGACTGGCTGACTAACTGATTAACTGAATGATCGCAGACTTTCTGATTAACTCCTTGACAGAACGATCGATCTTCTATTGTTGTTCTTTCAGGGACATTTCGGCGAGAAGGATGAAGTTGTAGGCTTTTCATCTCCAGCTGATTACAACTCCCTGCACGAGAAGCTAATGGCCGCCAAGGTTCAGTTTGAACTGTGCGTCTACCCTGCTGGTCATGGGTTCAGCAATCCGTCAAACGTCAACTACGACGAGGAGGCTTCGAAACTGTCCTTCCAAAGACTATCCGCTTTTATGGAAAAACATTTAGCGTGAACTGTAATTAAAAGATGGAGTTTTGTGAGATACTTTTCATGGATTTAAATTCGGCTCTTGAGTTATTTATTTTATCGTGCATGAATCGTATATTGACAATATTGTTAACAGAATAGACTTTGCTGAATTTTTACATGAATCGTATATTTGAATTTGTGCATGAATCGTAGACTGGCAATAGTGTTCACATAAGCTTAATAGACTTCGCTTGAATTCTTTTACTACCTACTCTGAGTAGTTAATATTTCTCTATAGATGCTAAATTAGTAACTGATACCAATCTCTGTTAACATCTTAACAACTGACCACTTGGTATCGCACCCGATGGCTTTCTGAGCGAATTGGATCCTTCTGACGTAAGGAAACTGTATAAATGGATTAGGTAGTTAGTCCCTGACATTGCCTTATGGCGAGGAACCGGACGTTAAATTCTTATTGATTAAAAATTCTTATTGATTAGCCAGAATCTTAGAATTGCTTTGTCAGTAACTCGGTATGTTGAATCGCGTAATTTAGATGATCGATTCTGGGTTGTATTGATAGTCTCGTAGTTCAATACGATCTGATTAGAAAATAAACTCAGGCATTCACATACAGACCTGTAGAATGAAAATGACCCGCGAAACAGTTTAAATCCACAGGCATACTATGCATACTATAGCATACCGTACCGCCATATACTATACTATGCTATGCTATGGCATACTGTATAGCTGTATACTGTGCTATACGATGGTATACCAGAACGCCACATATTATGCTATGCTATGGCATGCCGTAGCGCCATATACTATGCTATGCTATGGCATACCGTTCCGCTGTATAGGCCTACTATGCATACTATGACATAAAAAACCGCTGTATACTATGCTATGCTATGGCATACCGTACCACTGTAAACTTTGCTATACTATGGATTAACGTACCGCTGCATACTATGCAATACTTTAGCATAACTTATCGCAGCTTACTATGCTACTCTATGGCATGCAGTACCGCCACGTATAATGCTATGTTAAAGCATAGATGCACAGATGCTTGTTTAAGTTTATTTCCTCCTCCTCTTAATAGTTATTAGTAATCGCGGATTTAAGAATAATCTTCCATCACCCTGGGATTTTTTCCTTCTAAGCTGTAAATACTCGGTCTTCCAAGGTAGCCATCCACAAATTTAAAGTACTAATCGTGACCGTTGTAGCTTAACTTCGATTATTTACGCGCAACTAAACCAAGTACCCTAATCCCGCAGTTTTTGTATACGTTTTGCCCAACTTTTGTATAACTTTTGTTTTGCATAATTAATTTTGTCTTTACATACGCATGTACTGTACAGGTAGATGCATTTTATCCGCGGTCTAATTTCCGTAATATATAGCAAAATATGTTATTGTTTGCGTAACCTTGCAAAGATATACATGTAGAATATCGGATATTGAATTCTTTAAACAATTGCCATCTTCATTCAGGTTTCTAATTTTAGTAAATTTTCATGAAGTTGATTGATCTGAATGTAGGGCCTAGGCCTACATGAATCTGTCTATATGCATAATTTTATTTAATTATTGTTCTAATAGCATTAATAAATATGCTCTGAGCAATGTCAGATATAGAATGTATCTACGAAATATTGAAAATTCATTTTGAATATATATATATATATATATATATATATATATATATATATATATATATATATACATATAGATATATATAACATACATAATTATATATATTATATATATAGATATATATATATATATATATAATATATATATATATATATATATATCTTAGTGCACTGTCTACTAGCGGGTCCAGGGTATATATCGCCTCCACTCATCTCTATCCTCCGTTTTCTTATACATCTCCACATTGGAGTGCATCTTTAAATCATCTAAAACATTAATTCCTTAATTTTGATATAGGCCTACCTTATATAAATTATTCTTGGGGGATTCTGCTTATGACGATCGAGGTGGGCCCTTTTGTATTCCTCAGTTTCGACTATCATTTACAGAGTAGGGGCGTGAGTCTCAGAGCAAAGAAAGGTATTTCGAATCCAATGTCGAATATGCAAATCAAACATTTATAAATACTAGATTTCTTTGAAATTAAACGACAAAGCAGACAAATTCAATTGACAACATGGATCCACAGCTCAGCAACGTACAAAAACCAGATGATCCAAAACTGTACAAAACCATCATCCAGAAAATCATGCAAACAATTAACGCAGTTCAAAAACAAATGACGCCTACAATTGATGTCTACAAGTATTGGCAACTAATGATGCTGCATTGCATGAGAATGATTAGGTAATTGTATGATATACATGTTTTACTTGGGCTAAGCGTTTTAAAGCACTAATCCTGCTAAATTTAAGTTAAAATAATATCATTAAATTATTATTTCTCAAAGATCAATTTCTCTATAAAAATGTTCTGATAGTGAAATATAGAGGATGGCAACACTAAAGCAGCTTCCGGTTTTAAAGTAAACAAAAGGTGAGCTGACTAATCAACTGGGTTTCAAATCATTACTTGAAATATTATAATGCGCCAATATTTTACTAGCAATGAATAACATTAACATTCATATTTCTATTAATATTAATTCATAATATTTGTATTAATAGTGAGGTTATATTTGAATGGTTTATTTAGCGTATTTAAGCTCTGAATATATGAAGTTAACCATTACGTGCAGCTTTTATATCAGGTAAGTTAACCTGTTTAATTATGTTTAAGTGAGCTGAACTAAATTAATTATTAATGAATTAATGGAACTAGGGAATTAAACTAAAAAATTAGAAGATCGCATTTATTGCAAAAGAAATTGAAACCAACAAAGTAACAATTGTACATAAAAAGTTTGCAGATTACGGAGGATAGATTCTTAAAAATAACTATTATTAAGAATGTTTAAAAATAACTATGATAATATAATGACATCATTTTATGCTTAAAATTAATTTATTAATAGAGATTTAAGAATTAAAAAAGATAGTACAGAAAAATAAAAACTAGTAACGATGATGATTCACAAATGATAAACGCAAAATATTCAGAAAGCATGCTAGATACTATATTATAATAGAGGTATTAATTGTAGACAACAATTAACAATTATGGCATATAATAAATTTACAAGAAAATTAACAAATAGAAAACTAAATATCATATAAGAGAAAATAATTAATAAATATATTAAACCTATATTTTTGTATAGAAATGAATTACCTGTAATAGTAAAATTCACAAACGATATAGATATATTTCTTATAAAATTATTAAAAAATTTATTACACAAAGTAATATTTATGTACATTTATTACACATAATCTATTACAATATCAATATATATATATATATATATATATATATATATATATATATATATATATATATATATATATATATATACATAGACTGGGGCAAAAAAAATCCCCTAGCGAGATCTCAATAACTTTAAGAAAACTCACAATTTCTCTACGAAATTTACGGAGCTTCTAGGAGAGGAATTTCTACGTGTATCCTGCAAATTTGATGAAAATCTATTGAGCAGGAAATATATTACAGCGTTTCTACGAAAAAAGTGCAAAATCAGTTTTAACAAGGCTTTTTTAAACAAAAGTCTTAATAACTTGGACAAAACTCAAAATAGTTTTACAAATTTTTTTAAGCTTCCAGAGGAGGAATTTCTACACATATCCTGCAAATTTGGTGAAAACATAATCAGAAGTAACAAAAATACAGCGTTTCTTCGAAAAAAATGTTAAAATCAATTTTAACAAGGCTTTTTTAAACAAAAGTACCAGACATTTTCTTCAAAATTAGGAATAATTTTCACAGGAGAACGAATTTTAGGCATCATTTATTGGAGTAGCTAACAAGGTAGTGCAGGCTTAAACTCAACCACTTAGTAAACGGCCCCTTTCAGGGTCGTTATTTTCTTTACAAGAAACGCCTGACATTTCGAAAAGCCTTGTTAAAATTGATTTTAGCACTTTTCTCGTAGAAATGCTGTAACTTCGTAACTAATGAAAATATTTTAATCAAATTTGCCGGATATACGCAGAAATTTCTCACCTAGAAGCTCCGTAAATTTCGTAGAGATATTTTTAGTTTTCTTAAAGTTATTGAGATTTCGCTAGGGGATTATTTCTTTTTGGCCCAGTCTGTATATATATATATATATATATATATATATATATATATATATATATAATGATGAATTTTATAAAAATGATGAAGTTTATGAAAGGACAAAAGAAATTCCTTGAAATCATAGGAAAAGAATTAAGTTTCATAATTGGTTAAAACTAAATGAAAACACTCCAATTTAAGAAAAGCACTTACATATAGATTATTAACTAATAAATTAAAGCCACGGAAAATATGCATAATAGGGACTTAATATATTAGATATCAATTCAATCTTGTGAATGGCTCTGTGGATGACTCTGTGATGGATCAAGAACAGTGTAGGAAGTGGGTTCAAGAGACTACTCTAGCCTCCACAAAGTGACACATTGTGAAACTCGAAGAAAAAAGTAATCATTTTATAATACGTAAGTTATGCCTAAGTAAATAAGTTACTTAAATACTTAAATTATATTGAATATAAAATCAGTGATTAGTTTTAATTAAACACTACACTATATTTTCAAATGTTTAGTAAATTGTTCATTTATGTATACATTTTTAAAAACTACATGTGTGCTATATTTAATTTTTTTTTATAAACATTCGTTGGTTGTCATTCCTGATGCGACCAATTTCTTGTAAAATTATGACAAGAGCAGATTCTATGATGCCGATATTAAGATGCAAATGTTGTCTCTCTTTGTGCATTGCTCACTGGCAAGTCCATGGTTTATAACGCCTCCACTCATCTCTGTCTTCCGTTTTCTCTTCAAATTCACAGATAAGCAGATTTTTAAATCATCTATAGCCTTCCTTTTGATATACCATTATTCTTGAGGGATTTAGCTAATGAAGAGGCAGGCCCCCATGCCTTCCTCAGCGTCGATTAACTTTTATTGGGCAGAGGAGCCACTCCCTGAGAAAACTATCCTGTTTACCCATGCTCTCCTGTCTACCCATATATAGATGCAAATATAATGATACAGATATTGTGATGCAGATATTATGATGCCGGTGTCACGATGCAAATATTATTATGCAGATATGACTTTTACTGATTTAATTAACTATTAATTCCATTGTCTATTGATACTATTTCAGAATATCTCTTTATCTAAGTTTCACAGATATCTGGCAATTGTTGTAATAAATTTTAGTTAAATTTAGGTATTTCATTGGTCTAATTGACAAAGTACTTACGGCTGAGGGATATTTGAACACCATGCCCCTTAGAGTACATGAGATTAGCCTGCACGGGTTGGCGGGAGCAGTGTTCTGGTGCATTATATCGGCTGTCATTTTCTATGTTCTGGGTTTTGCGACAGTGGATTGGGAGCGTAAGGATGGTACATCAGTTGGGTTGTGGATGACTTGTACATATAAATCACAATCACATTTTTATGATGGACAAGGTAAGATTAGTTACAAAACTAGAACTTAGTTACCTTTTTAAAACGTTTTACTGATGTAGTTATGGATATTGACTTAGGATTTAACATTTGTTTCAGTACTTTTAGAGGTATTTAGGAATCTGTACTCGAATTCAATAAGGAAGTTTGGGAGCAACTATACTCAACTTATCATGGAATGGAAGTGAATAAAAGTAACTCTTGATTAGCTGTTGCATAATTGTTGACTACCTGCAACAATTATAAATAACCTTTATGGACTGTAGGAAGTAACGAAAACTACAAAAAAGAAACTCAGAAAGGAAATCAGGTAGCACATGCAGTATGTCAAGTGTACAAAATCCGAATCAAGTGTACCTATACGAACAAAAAATTTAAAAGAAATCTAGTCTAGGATGCTTATTTCATATGGTAGCTGTCTCTCTTGTTTACTTTTTTATTTTAATTATTTTCTGTTGCAGCCTGGTTCTCAGCCACTCAGGCCATGATAACGATTGGTCTAATCTTGCTGATCGCCAGCTTCATCACAATCTTCATCTACATGTTTGTCCAGGCTTCTTGCGTCAGTAAGACTATCTCCATTATCGTCTTCACCGTTTTGATCTTCTCTGCAGGTGCGTTGAAGTGTCTCTTAATGAATTTCGCTTGTAATGATTACTTTGAATTTTGGTAATTATATATAGTAATACCCCCGTGTTGTGCTCGGGTGTTGTTGGACCACTACAGAATAGGGCAATCGCAAATAATCTGCTGCGTGTACGTAAGAGGCGACTAAGGCAGGAGCTGAGGATGTCAAGAGGGGACACACCTCAGCATTAAATATTTTCCCCCTAGGATTAAATGGTAATTAACCACCTAGCTGAGGAAGGCAATGGGAAACCACCTCAGAAACCATACTTTTCCCAAGCTATAGGCTACATAAGGTATGGATAAGCCATAGACTTTGTGAAGGGATTAACTTGTTGATCTAAGGAGTGCTCTTATGGAGCAAGAAAACAGACTTTGAGTATGAATATGTACCTTGAACCTGCCACTTAGCAGTGCACTGAAGAGAGATTTAATAATAATAGCACTCATTATAGTGAAATGGTGAACTACGTTGATATATATCACTTTAAATACCACATGTTAAATCCGTCAGGAAATTTAGTCCATTATCCGTATAACCAGTCCAGTGAATGTCCGAGATTTTACTGTCAGATCAGTGCGGCTGGGATTCGAACCTACGAGGGTTCAATTTACCTCGGGATCTGTCATTTAAATCTTCATGACACTATCTACACCTCTAAACATTGTGCTATTGAGACATTGAAATATAATTATAATATAACTATAAATATAATAATAATATAAAATAATAAATAAATAAGAATAATAATTAATAAATATAATTAGATACTCTTCAATAATGATTTTTTTTTTTTTTTTTATCTATAAATTAATTACAGAAATATTTGTTTGTAATTAAATATTCATTGTAATGAATATTTTTGGCTTTGGTAGTTCATTAATCTTGTATTGCTTAATTTGGTCTGTGCCACTGGTAATTGATTACTAATGCTACTGAACTGGCTTCCTGGCGAAATTTTCTACGGCTATATGGTACAATTAATTAAAAATTGAGATGTTAGGCTAAAAAGGAATCAAAGAAACCGATAATTTGTATAATGCAATTAGGTGATTAAGAGGACACAATTTTTTCGATATACAATGATCTTTGTATCCATAAATATAGACTTTAGTTGTGTACAATATGCGAATTATAGTGTATTAGGGGCTTTATAATTATTTCAGTAAGTGTCTCTGCTTTCACCTCCTATTGTTCTCTGTAGATTGTAAATGTTTGCAAGTTTGACTTGAGTGAAATAATTAATGTCTTTGCTCTGGCTGCATATATAAACGACTCTGATTAATACCATTGGAATTCTGAGAGAGCTTTGTTTTCTAGAATCTTGTTTTGACTTATAAGTATTAACTATTAACGCGGCCTCTAAACTCAGCCAAATATTTCCTGCTATATTCAAGTATTAGAATATGGGACGCATGACAAATATACATGAGATCAGTGCAAAGTTGGGTTGTTCTCGTTGAATTAATGTCTGTACCTGCCGCCTACCTGTTTTATGAATGAAAGTAAATATAGTGTAAGCCATTGTTGAGTTTTTCTACCAGTGGATTTCTAGCGATCGTTGAAAGTGGATATAGAGAGGGAACCTCTGGTCCCCTTCTGTAAATTTCCTGTGAAACCCATATACATCTCTCTTTACTGATCTTTCCAAGACACATATTCACACTCGCAGTCTGCTTTCGTGCTCAATGGAGAGCACGTCATCGATGTACATGTATATATTAAAAACCGTGACTTATCAATACTTTTGCAATGTTTAAAAGTTGTATTCTGTATCTTGAAAATTATGGCTTCTTAGGTGGTTTTCCTTTGCTTTCGAAGGTTTTGCTTAGTCTCTCTTGCGACACTTTTTGAACTTTTTTGTAGCTATCCGAACATAACACGGGAATCTCTTAAAGGCATTCTTAGTTTTGTTTGAAAAGCTTGATATCACCTGGCCCTAAGCTTAGTGGACCCCAAGGTCTCTAAATTTGTCACATTCGCCACTGTAGTTGCTGACGTTTGCTCACCGTCCTATAACGATATGTTTCAAGTTGTAGAACTCTGGGCTCCAAGCCACCATAGCGTCACGACAGACATACCGTCGTGCATAATTCATGCTCTGGTATGCGCTTAGATCTCCAGAAGTTATTACGTACTGGGCTTCTCTTAACAGCCTAGTCCGTACATGCAGTGCTTCTCTTAAAAGCGTTGTGTATGCTTTTGTATTGAGACTAAGCTGTATTAAAATATTTGACTTTAAATATATAAAATGGAGTAATAGTGAACTAGGAAAAGTGATGCCACAAACAGATGCCTAGATCTTGTAACAAAGCGATGCCAAAATCTTGACCTAAGTCAAATATGATTCACAATATCATATAATATCGTGTTACCCGTGCCATGACCGGTTCTGTAATAAAGAATAGACCTACCGTACGCTGCATGTGCAGTAAAAAGCTGACCAAGCAAAAACTGAAGTAGGTAATAGTCATGAAACTATTCCAGTTGTAAGCAATATTTCTCTTGCTAGAGGTTATGTTAAGAGTTGGGAAAGGTTTAATCCATGGATAACGTTGTGCTCTCACATGAGAGGCAGACTATGAATAGGAACATGTATTTCGGATCTTTCACATAGCAGAACACTGATTCTTTGAATGATATCGTATCATGTAACTTGAAATAAAACGTAATACATAGACTCAATAAATATGTAGTAAAATTTTACACCAGTGAAGGCTTGAACTAAAATCAAGCTGCGTACCTGATCTGGTCTACAGGTGTGGAAGCAGACGTAAATCCTCATTGTATGTGCTGGTATGTGCGGGGTTCAAATCATCATCCGTCAATGACAACCCTTTGAGTGTTAAAACGGACGCCACATGTTCTATTTTATTAATCAAAACTTACGGCAGATATAGGTAAATGATAAATTCTAAATGGAAGCCCATACAGTATACCTGTCTTCAGGTGTTTGTGACTGTAACAGCATGCTGTAGCGAACTGATCAAGTATAGAGCAACCAATCTATCATCAGCAGCGAATATTTAATTTCTAAACCTTCCGCATGCTATCTATCACCAGCAGCGAATATTTAATTTCTAAACCTTCCGCATGCTATCTATCATCAGCAGCGAATATTTATTTTCTAAACCTTCCGCTTGCTACATATTATCACAACGATTTTTTCCAACTTGATTGAATTAGTCCTTTTCGCGCCAATAAGCATAAAATTGTGTCAGCAATCTATGCTTAATTTCATTTCGATAGCAATTGATAAGTGCTCATTATAATCGTTAAATATTAGTGTTAATCGTTTATTTTATTATATCAATTTAAATAACACAACGTTACTACTAAAAGCATTCCTATTGGTATACGAACCCGTGTCTACTATTTAAGAAAGCGTGCTACTAACTGGTCTGTTAAATGTTTACTGTAGCACTTAGTATTCGATATAAAGTGGTATTTAGTGTAACTTTACGCTTAAAACTTAAATTCGACGTTTCACTAAAGTTACAAACAAAGTTATGGGAGTGAAATGAGTCCAGTTGTGAGCTATAATCACATGTAAATCATTGATTATGATTAGCTTTTATTTCTTTTGTATATTTATACGTGCATGTAACTTATGCCTATGTATGTTTGTACACAAGTAGGGCCTACTGTGGTACAGTATTCTTCACTTTAATCACCGCATGTGCAGTCGTACACATTGTTCACACACTGTACAAGTGCACTGGTACGTAATCTGTACGTACACTGCACAAGTGCACTGGTACGTAAACTATACTCACACTGTACCAGTGCACTGGTACGTAAACTATACTCACACTATGCCGTATATTCTAGTTCGCTATAACATAAACGCAGTCTCGCAATGCGGTTAATAAAAAACAAAACTAACTTTATTTACCGTTGCTAATTGAATTAATTTTAGTCAAATTAATGTCTGTCTTTTTATTATTATTATTAATTTAACTTTAATAATTTATTAGTAATTACTATTTATTATTATTGTTAGTATATGTGAGTACATGTGTTTAAACTCATAGAATAAAGAATTACTATCCAAAATTATCATTTATTTGTTCTTCTTCGTTTACTCTTACTTATTTGCATCGTTATCTTTCACTGATAAATTAATTAGTTGACTTTAGTTTAATTGACATTGTGTTGTACCTGTGTGTTTCAGTCATATTCATGCTGATCGGATTCATCATATTCGGTGCCAAGCATCAAATTCCTAACAGTCTCAACTGGTCTTACGCTTTCGCCATCATCGGCGGCTTCTGTAGTCTTGCTGCTGGGATATTGGGTGTCGTTCAGATGTCAAAATCTAACATCTTCTAACCAGCACTGGAAACTACTCGTGCCTGATCTTCTGGTTTAATTGGTGGTACACAAGTGGCGGATACCTATAGATTCTATACTTACAGACAGTTCGCAATACTGCAACAGCCTTTAGATATAAAGTTTTAAATGTTATGCCAACACTTTGCTCTTTTGTAATTAATCTAAGTCTGCATCAAATTATATTGCCTGCAATAAGCTGTTAGTTGTAGTAGACTAAATCGGGCTTTTGAAATTTTCGTTTCTTGAAAATACTTAACTTGTAATGTAATGTAAACTATGAAAAAATATAAATCGAAACGTAAAGTTAATGTCAGTAATGAGGACATGTAACTCATAACGTAACATTAATACAATACATGTATATGAAATCATGTATTTCTTAATGTTACTTGAATTATGACCTCAGAAAATGGGCAATTTATAATTATAATATAGTGTCACAGCTACTTGGGAAATCGTTTGTATCCAATCATGCTGGCACCCATTTATATATTGAGATATATAATGATTTGATATTGAGATATATATTGATTTGATATTGAGATATATATTGATTAGATATTGAGATATATATTGATTAGATATTGCGATATATATTGATTAGATATTGAGATATGTATTGATTAGATATTGAGATATATATTGAGTAGATATTGATATATATAGTGATTAGATATTGATATATATAATGATTAGATATTGAGATAGATATGGTTTCATAAAGAAAAAGAGTTTTAATTTTCTTTTTGATTTGATTTCTTTGCATTTAGATTTCTGATCCGCTGTTCATATTCTGTGTATTATAACTGCCGCTTTTATGACTTACTGCCAGCATTCGATCCACCGTCATGTGACGAAAAGTGTGACTTTAAGATCTTGAATTTTTAATCATGTTTCTGTCATTCCTAAAATTGTAGCTTTTGTGAACTGTCCGCTATTTAAAATTTTTATTCGATGATCTGAATGATATTTGTCATTGCAGAGGAATTGCTTTTATGCTGCTATGAATATCTATAACTAAAATATTGAAGTACATTAAGTTCCTACTTTTACCGGTTACATTTACTCATATGAGCATATCAGCCTACTCTTTGCCTCTACCTGTAGCCTTTTTATAACTTTTTTAGATACTGATAATTCTGAGGTTGTATTTAATTTTGAATGGAGTCTTTATTTCACACAATCATATCGATATTAAACTGTCATCGACACAGATCATGAAATGGGACATGAAATCTTGGAAGCTCTGATATAGATATCGTTAATTTCTAGCTCTGCAGAAGTACAGCTCTAGTGTAGCATTGAATGATATGGCTAGAGTGACAGTTGTTACTTACAATTTTGGTTTATAAGAGCGGAGTTTTTAGTCGTTGTAGTGCGTTACCTTGACGTATTCGTGGTTCATTGGTTACTAGTGTGCTAGTTTAGTAGAGCGTTGAAGGTCACAGTTTCATATATCAGTGAAGTCACACTTAGAATAATATCTCTAAATTACAACGGGCTATTCCAGGTATCGATTTGTCTATGGAGAATTAAAAATTAGAAAATTTTGAAATTGGAAATTTCTCTGAGTTAATTAGCTATTGATGACTGGCTTTGCAGTTTACGCAGGAAAAAGTGGATCATAAATTAGGGGAGGATGGTTTGACGCAATATAAATGACAGCTAATGAAACGGGAGCAACTCGAAACACACGAATCTACTTTGGTTTATAGTGCATTTTTATCTTTATTTTAGTTTCAGACTTGTTTGAGTTCTGCGATGACGCAATATAATTTTATGTTCTGATTCTGAAAATACATTGATTTTTAAATTTATACTTTTTTGGTAGCGGTGCTGTCATTTTCTAGTATGCTGCTTATGTTTCAACGTTGGTATAGGGCTAGAACTCAACTAACTCAACTAACTCAAGTATAGGGCTATATTGCTATCAGGCTGAGATTTGAACCCGTAACCTCCTGCCTAGCAGACCAGCGTGTTGTCAAACTACCGGTGCGAATATTATAATAAATTGTAAATCGATATTCCTACAAAAGGTACTATTATTAATAAATTACTGTTGCTCCGAGTAGTCTGCCTGTATTTAAGTTGGCTTATTGCCAAGCTAAGGCTTCCCTTGAGAAAATTAGGTAGAGTTAACCGCTCAACAAGGCATCTCTTTAAAAACATATTAAGCTGCTACCTTTCAGACTTTAGCGTACGACAATAATAATCAATAGTGCTCGATGTTGTCATGGACGAGAATATCACTTTAACTGTTGTTATTGGCTTTATGGCGCTATATACCGCTACTAAGCTTTAGCTTAGAAATTCTTGAAAGTTATTTCTTGCCGTCAATCTGCAGTTTTAGTGTAAAAGGAATGGTTTGTTTTGCTGTAGTATATAATTTCGCTAATCCAGTATTTTCATAACTTGTGCAGTACGGTACGTCTCTGCAATATCTTCTCTTTGAATATTACATCTTGACAGTTTGTTTTACTGCAATTTAATATTTACGTAAGGGTACATTTTGTCTTTAAGTTTTACGTTTTGAAAGTTTTTAGTGTTTGAATCTCTTTAATTTTTCATTCAGAAATTGGCTATTTTATATATAGTTATATTTATATAATATATATATATATAATATATAATATATATATAATATAATATATATATATATAGTTATAGTTATATATATTATATATATTATATATATTATATATAGTTAAGTGATTGTCTGTCTAGCTGTTTTGCATAATTTTGTCAACTGGTGAAGCTTCATGAATTCTTAATCTATATAAATGATAAATTGTAATTTTAAAAAGAATTATCATCAATATGTATTTAAGCTATATCTATTTCAAATTTTGCTATTTCTATCGGAGACTTTCGGTATCTTTATAATAGCCAAGCTGTGACTTGTCAGTGGCTCAACGGTTAAGTACTACTGGACTGCGGATCATTGGGTACTCTGTTTTTGTCAAATTCTTCTTAGAAAAAGATATTGTTATTTATAGATGTAGTGAATGTAGTCAAAGGGAAACCACCAGAAATTTTATATTCCCCAAGCTATAGGTTATGTTAAGGTATAGATAAGGCTTGTCCTCTTGTACAAGGATTAATAATAGAAGAAGCTCTGATAAATGAGTGTTAAAGCAGAGTATGAATACGTGCCTTGGATGTGGCAATTTGTAGAACACTAGAGATAGATAGATGTAGTGATAGGATGATGAAACTGACGGTTAACTTATATTATTAAATAGAACTTTTTTTCTTCATTGTGTACATGTAGTATGTGTACTCTTGATATTTTATATATATATATATATATATATATATATATATATATATATATATATATATATATATATATTAGTATAGTATTCATTAGTCGTTTGCCGATTCTAATTCTCTAGTGATATTCTCATGATGATTTCAAGCACCCGGGTTAAGGCTCTATTTATAATTGCATGCTACTTTCTGCTGTATAGTGTGGACATTGCTAGTGATTCTTAATGTGGTATCAATTTATTTTACAATTCATTTTACCAGCATTGCTCGTGCTTTGCTTTTCGTTTATGTGACGGTTTATTTTTGAGCTGCAATTTGTTTAGTTCTATTTTAATGTTTATCCATAAAAGGAACTGTCTCTATGTCTCTACCTAATATTCTCTCTCTCTCTCTATCTCTCTCACGCACACACAATCTCTCTCATGTATTTTTTTTCTAAATATAGATCTTTTTTCTCTCGCACTCTCTCCTTCTCTCTCTCTATCTCTCTTTAACTCTCTATATCTACTCTCTCTCTCTCTCTCTCTCTCTCTCTCTCTCTCTCTATATATATATATATATAGATAAATATATATATATATATTATATATATAATATATATATATCATATATATATACGTATGTATATATATAGTTTGTATATAATATATATATATATATATCATATATATATAATATATCTTTCTCTCTCTCTCTCTCTCTCTCTCTCTCTCTCTCTCTCTCTTTCATACTCTTGACCCCTTCCGCCCTTCCTATCAGTGCACAAAGTAAAAATTCAAGCTTTAAAATAGCTAAGTTATAACTAAATAACTAAATTACAAAGCCTTAATTTTATCAGAGTTACGCCTCTCAGTGTGCTTCTACGTTATCATTGATTTACTTGAATTCTTCATTAAATGATGAATTCATTTAATGAATTCATTAGTACTGTATATTATAGGAGTCTATGGTACCAGTTTAAGCTAGTGCTGCCATTTCTCCACAAAGTACACAGCAGTTTAGTACTAATTGTGCACCGTGCTGTGGTGGCAGACTCAGTCTGATTTTCTATTGTTTCAAATGCTTTGATGATTCTAAACTATCTTTGGTATATTAAAATTTGATTTTCTAAAATTAGTCTGAGTTTTTGGATCTGTCCTTTAAAACCGAACATGTCGATGTATTATTTTAAGCAGCATCTTTCGCATTTTAGTGACTCATTTTATTTTTTGATCATGTACCTAGAAATTATTGGTTTACTTTATTTTTGCTTAATGCATTAATTCTAGGCGGCTAATGAAACATGTTCTATTGTGTTCTAGAAGGAATATAGCCCTTGATCCATACTTATTGTATACCCAAGCTAGATTATGATCTGAACATAATGCAAGCCTACTCACTCCTTATTTTCTTAAAACATTAGATGTTAAAATAGCCTATTGTTATTAAATACTGAAACCTCTGTCTGTACTCAGTTTGGCACTGGATATTAATTTGTGGCGTTATCATTGATTTTTTGTTATCTACCACCAGACTTATTGATCTTTTGTATATATTCTAGAAAATATTATGTAGGCATTATATTCACATCGTACTTTATGCACTTGCTTATGTCCAGTCGGCAGCTTTTGACGTGTACGTCTAGAGAAAAATTTAATTAAAACTTATATCAGAGTTCTACTGATTGAGTCAGAGTTGTGGTTACGTTAACTTACGTTATTATATTATATTAAAAATCAGTGTAGATTTTTAATATAACATAATCAAGATGTAGAGGGAAATTGAATTAAAACGTATGGGATTTCTATTGATTGAATCAGAATTGTGGTTACGTCAACTTACTTGATTATGTTATATTAAAAATCAGTGTAGATATTATTTTACTAAATAAATATTTTAAATCTTAAATATAATTGTTTTGTCCAGGCCACTTGAGAATAGATCAAACGTTCACTGCGTATGATGATAAACGACGGTTAAGCAACAGTCAATTAAGGCATTAGTTTGGGTAAGAGGTGAATAAGAAATAACAGAAGAAGGCTGTGGAAGATCATCTTATAAGTCGTTGTAGTCTAAACTTTAAATAGCGGTTTAAGACACAGTCTGTGATATATTATTATTGATACCTCAAACCTGTGTATTAGATAGTACGAAGGCTATCAGTGAGTAGGGATAGTAACCTTGGACTTGCTATTTTACAAAATACTCGAGAGATATATACATCATAGTAGGCCTAGTTACTTACAAATCTCTATGCTATGAGAATTAAAAAAGTTTTCTTAAATAAATCTATTATTATTGATTGAAACCTATCCACGAATTTAGACTTGAAATTAATTGTAACAAGTAATTAATTAATTAATTATAGCTTTAGTCATAGATCAATGTACAAATAGTTTCCGTCTTCTGACAGTTTTTCTCGTACGTGAGATGGTAACACAGTCTAGGAGTAGAATAGTGGAAAGAAAGCCTGATAGTATAATGATGGCCACACTACCGAAAACTCCTGCGCTCTCAGCTTCTTTTTTCACTAGGGTCAAATCTGCGTGGACTGTGGCTAGAAACAGAAAAATATCAATAAAAATATCTCTCTGTTCTATGACAGTTAAAATAACCTTTACTTACAAATTCATATTTATATCTAGATTAATATTCATGATATGTTGTTACGAGCAGAAAAATGTAATGAAAATATGTGCAATTCTAGATTAATCAAATAGCCTCTATATTCGATTTTGTACGACTATTATTCTGTAAATCTACTTGTTGCTGTTGTTTTTTATGCGGTAGAGCACTCGTTCTTTTACAGTAACTGTTTGCAAGAAGATTAAAAAACTGAAATAAATTGCTCAATAATTCAATCAATATTTCATAATAATTGATGTATGAATAGTCTTGACAACTGCTAAAATTGTAATTAGTGACAACTTTATCGTCATTGAAAATATTAAATCTGTTTCAATTAATCTAGCTACTTGGCCACCCTTCTCCGTGTCTCGTTTCAAATTAAACGGTTATTTATACCTATGCAATCCGGAATTGGATCTTTCCACATCCCGTCGCTTCCACAGACTGTCAGCAAGTGATTGACTCCACCTTCCAGCTGGAACCCTTCCGGACAAGTGACGTTCACCAGAGTTCCCAGGCTGGTGTTGTTAGAACTTAATTCATGCAGCAGTATGATGGGACACGTGATCTCTACAATGATTTTCAATCAGTGATAACTGTTGACTTCATTTATGTTAGATAAGGTTTGGAGGTTATAGAAGATAGAATGGAAGGAAAAAGAGGTAGGGGCAGGTCGAGATTAAGTATGTTAGATGATTTAAAGACCCACTCATATGCGGACATGAAGAGGAAGGCGGAAGACAGAGAAGAGTGGAGGCGTTATATACCATGGACTTGCCAGTAGGCAGTGCACTAAGAGAGAAGGTTTGGATGTAAATGAATAATGAACAAATATTAAAATGAATATTAAAATAGACAATAAAAAATATGCGTATTTTAACTTTCAGCAATTTTCGAAGCAAGCGGTACAAGAAAGATTTGATAGTTGTTTTCCTGTTCAGCTTCTTATATGCCAGACATGGTAATATATTTTTCTTTCATATTGGCTACCAATGTCATAGAGGGCACTAGATTGCTAATTGAGCGCATAGGCTCTAGAATTGTTACAAAATTATCTAATCCCGATCCTTGTTAAACGACTATTCAAAGGAAGACGGTGATAATTATGAATGCTTACTTAAAATCATTAAACAGTTGCGTTAATTAGCCATTTACCGGTAATTCGTGTGCATAGTGTTAATCTATCTCCATAGTGCTTTCATGACTTTAATCGCTCCAGCATCCTCATTTAAACTTTGCTGGTATTAACCAACAAATCTGAACTATTTAAACTTACGAAGACATGATCTTAATTAGTTCAGGATCAATCTGTTATAGTTAATTTCACGTTTGCTTTGTATACACGAGGCCACAGGCTCCAGTAACCGTGAGTTTCAACATCATAACATCTTAATTTAATGGAAGAAGTTCTACCTCTCTCTCTCTCTCTTAGTGGACTGCCTACTGGCAGGTATATAACGTCTCAACTCTTCTTCTCTATCTTCCGCTTTCCTCTTCATTTCCACATATCATATTGGAATAGCCTCTTACAAACCTTGACAATGGGTATACAACACTGAACTGTCTGGAACAGGCTTCCAGCTTCCAGTTATATCACAGTGAACGCTGAAGGAGTACAGATCTCTTCTGAACCAGTAGCCCTCCAGACACTGGTAGGCGATGCTTGCACCGTACTGTGTTCTAACTGGACTCGTAATCACATAGGCATTGTCTACATGCATGCTGTCACCGCAATCAACAGCTGTAGTGAATAGAAACAGCATTTAATACAATTATAATTGCAATGAAGATTTATCGTCCGTTACTTATCTGATGCTAGAGGATTCCTAGTGTAGTGTCTGACCTTTCAGCAGTTCAACATCACCAGAATTCCATTTTGTATTTACATGTATATTGCTCGAAGAGAAAGCGATATCAGAAGAGATGCAGTCCTTCCGCCAGAAAAATGGCTTGTACAGAAATCATTGTAAAGAAGATATTGCACAGAAATGATTGTACAGAACGGATTGTACAAAAGGGATTGTACAGAAGGGATTGTACAGAAAGGATTATACAGAATGGATTGTACAGAATGGATTGTACAGAAGGGATTGTACAGAAGGGATTGTACATCTTTCTACTTACGTCTACACGTGATATTTTTATCCCATAGACCTTCATCAGTGCACGTGACGAGAGTCTCGATGTTATCATAGGAGATCATCTCATCAGAGTCCAGCACTTCCAGGACGTATCCGGGAGAGCATCCCACTTCCACGACCTCGTTATGTAGACTTGTTGTGCTGTTTAGAGTGATGTGCGACTGATTCAGCGAGCTGCACACTATTTCTACCAAAACATGACATCAATAATAAATAAACATAAACATTACATAAATAATGAATAAACATAGACATTACATCATTAATAAATAAACATAAACATAACATCAATAATATATAAACATAAACATTACATCAATATTAAATAAACATAAACAGTACATAAATAATAGATAAACATAAACATTACATCAATATTAAATAAACATAAACAGTACATAAATAATAGATAAACATAAACATTACATCAATAGTTCTTCTTAGCAAGTTATCAGATACTATCTAATATACAACAAATAACTATAATTAAAACTATTTCTGCCAACCATTAGGCCTACATATCACTATGCTTACAAATAAGTGCATGTAGTATGTAAGCTGTGACTCTCTGGTAATTAGCAATAAGTTAGTCAGCCATATGATTAATTGACATACTGCATTGACAATTGTGCTGCCAACTGTTTGCAATGCTGTTTGTTAACTTGTGTTGTCTGCATTCACTGGACTGGTTACACGGAAAATGGAATAAATTGCCTAAAGGTTTAAACATGTGGTACTAAAAAGTGATATATATCAACACAGTTGATCATTTCACTATAATGCGTGTTTATGTATGTAAACAATAAATATAATACAATAATAATGCTAACAAATGTAAAATTATGTAACATAAAATGTATGTAAAAATGATAACATATTACCAAAGATCTCTACATGATAGATCTATCGCCGCCTTTTAAAATAAAAATCTAAACACAAATGCCGTTGTCCTAACCTTCGCAGATTCCGCTCGTATCCGACCACAAGAGTCCATTGCAGGTGGACCGGAAGTCCAGTGATTGACCAGTTGTGACTGACCTATAGCCACTCTCACACGTATACGTCACAGTGGAACCTTCATAGGCCCAGCGATTGTCTGGTACAGCGAACGGCAACTTCTTGACAGGAGGACATCTGGTGTCTGCGGCAGTGTTGGACAATCATGAGAATATCTCTAAATTCATATGACGTGTTTACGAATTTAATACACCTTTATTTCACTCGAATTAATTTCTATAAAATCCAGGTGTTAGCTCTTCTCCTAGACTGCACTTCACTGAATAACTAATTGTAATACTATTAGTTGGTAACTTACTGTTACCTTAATCTTTGTGACGGTAGCTCGAGTGGGTCGAGTCGTCTTAAAGAGAAGCCTTGCGCTTCTGAACCTTGACGTTTAGCATACTAGAACCTACCTACCATCTCCTAGACTATCTTAGAGCGCAGTGTGCAAGTGCGTTAGTTAATGTCACGAACCTTTAAATGACTATTCCTAAGGTCCTGAGATCAATTCCCGGTAGGCTGATCAGAGAGTAGTCTCCGAGTCCACCTTTCAGGTTACACCTGACGTCTTGAAGAGAAGCCCTTTAGGTGTCTGACCTGATATTAAGCCCACATTTTTCTGCTAGATTAATTAGACCATTTGCAGTTATCATTATAGATTGCCGGTCAAAATTCAGTTCCTAACCATATTCTAGCTGGACCCCTCCGTGTCGACCCAATAAAAGGCACTCTAAAAGGAAGTGCTTTTATAGTTTAAACCACTGTTAAGATTTAAGCTCGCTATAAATAATACAAATATCAGTGCAGAGTCTGCTTGAGACGTCCCTGATATTGCTTTGGCGAAAAACTGGGCATTAGTTGATTTGGTTTATTGATTTACTGATTTATTGAGTATTGACACTATTCAACCCGTTGATGATCGCATTATACTTTTGCTTTTTTTGTTTCGCTCCAAAATTAATCATAATTACGGCTGAAACCAGTGGCGATGTCGGTAAGATTTTCAACAGCGGATCAGTATGTGCGGGGTTCAAATCCCGGGCTCGCCTGTCACTGACATCGCTTTTGAGTGAGAAAACTGACGTTACCATTAGCTTTAGCATTTTTAAATAAGTAATTAATAAATAAAAATATATTAATAGAAGTTAATTAATATACTTACAGTCACAGGAAGTGAAGGAGTCATTCCATTGTCCGCTACCTGTGCACTCAACAGCCGCCCTTTGTCTTCCATCGTCCAGCCTTGTCCCTGAGGGACTAGCAGCGTCCGTACACCGATACTCCAGGACAGAGGCGTAGGGATAGAGTCCGTTAGACGTTCTGCTGGTTCCGGGTAATTCCACAAGTTCCGCTAGTGGAATGTCCGGTGGAGCGGTATAGAATACGGCTGAAAAAGATAAGTAGACGTACAGATACATGTGCATGTATGTCCTGACAGAATGCGTAGAATCCGTTGAAATTGAAAATCATCGATCTTTCGCACTCTGTTAACTTTTTAATTCTGTTCTCAATAGCAGAAGCTTGATAACTAAGCAGTACTGTATATTTAAGGCATCTTCAAAGCAGCTATTCATTACAGTAACTGGCACGAAGTACTCTTGTTCAAGTGATAAAACGCTTTGCCATGTGATGTAGCAATATGTCGGGGCCAATGATGATGTCGGTAAGGTACCAAATTGCGGTTTAGTAGTTGCGATGTTCAAATTCTGGGTTTATAGTTCATTTATGTCACTTTCGAGAGTTGAAAATGACGTCAACGCCGATGCTGATTTGTTGAAATTTTTAATCTTTAAGTTATTCTATTCTCTAAGTTAAATCATCAAATTATAATTCTCTACCTCTGCAGTTCAATTCACGCTCAAGTTAAAGCTGGTAAAGGTAATGTTAACGTCAATTTCCTTACTCGAAAGAGATGTCAGTGACGGGCGAGCCTAGGATTTGAACCCCGCACATACTGATCCGCGGTCGAATATCTTACCGACATCGTCATTGGTCCAGCCAGTGGTGATGTAAGAACAATACGACTTTGAGTCCCTACATTAACGCAACAACAAACCTGATGAACAAATCAATACAAATTTTATTCCAGAATAATAACATCAACAATTATAGTGTAACTGTCGTCATTGACAAAATAGAGCTTATAATATCGAATATTGTCGTATGCGGGAGTCGATACTTACGCCGACAATCGTCCACCACATCGGTCCAGTGGGCGGAGTCATTGCAGTAGAGAATCCTATAGAGGGCGCGGTCTGGTAGCGAGTACCCCACGTGACAAGTGACGTTAACGGTGACGTTATACTCTACGTCATCTGTACTTAGTGACCCGTAGGCTGGCTGGGGCAGTTTACTGCAGTATTGTACTGCCAAGCAGTACATTGTAATATATATATATATATATATATATATATATATATATATATATATATATATATATATATATATAGAATAAAGCATTTAACAGTATAATCGGAAGTCTATAATAGTGAAGATATCACAAAGCATACTGCGTGATTAAATTGCTAAATCATCATAAGTGTATTTCGAGACTGGGATCAAAGAAACAAACATGAATTTGTAACAAAAGTAAGAAAACAATTTCTTATATATATTAGACAGAGTTCATATCGGGAATGTTGTGTGTCTTCTACGGTGAATTTATCTCTCGTGGGTTCGAATTCCAGCCGCACTGGTCTGAGAATAAAATCTCGGATATTCAATGGACTGGTTATACGGAGAATAGTCTAAAGTGTCTAACGGTTAAAACATGTGGTAATAAAAATGAAAGATACCAACATAGCTGATCATTTCACTATAATGTGTGTTTACTTTCTTGAACTTATATATTCAATGGACTGGTTATACGGAGAATAGTCTAAAGTGTCTAACGGTTTAAACATGTGGTAATAAAAATGAAAGATATCAACATAGCTGATCATTTCACTATAATGTGTGTTTACTTTCTTGAACTTATATATTCACGAATCCCTGTCAAATATGGCACCGATATTCTCTATTGCAATCTCTCTCTCTCTCTCCTCTCTCTTACGATCTCTCCCTCTCTCCAAATACTTATTCTGTCTAGTGTTCTACTGAAATAGATTTGTATTGGGGTTTCGAATTTTTAATTTCATTTCGATTTTAATTTTTAATTTTTATAACCTAGTAACTTTTAACTAGCTCTCTATATCACGCGCTACTCCAGCGCTCGTTGATATTTTAGACTTTAGAACACATGCACGCTGTTGGTTTATATTTACATTCGTTGGATTTTCTCAGATTCACGCTAGTTAAAAATGACCTATTTGAAAGGAACAGCTCAGTCACAGGCATGTCTTTTCTAGGCTAATCTAGAGACCTCGAACTCTTACGAACTAGGGACATTATTTCTTTTATTTCTTCTCAGTTTCATTAGGTCTCTTTAGGCCACGTCAGTTGTCACTTTAGGTATCGCGCTAATTATACGCTTAGCTCCTATTGGAAATTTCGGTCATTTATTTCATCTTTTAGAGTTTAGTTTTCCTGTCATCATTTTGTAAACTATTTTGTTTTTTGTTTTAAAATCAACTTCTTTTGCCTTTGAAACTGCCTACGAGAACCGGTTTTAGTTTATAAGGGGCTTAGAGAGCCTAGTCCACACGCTTCAGTCTCAGTCATGTAGAAACAGTCTAAGGAGATCGGACGTCAAGTCTTTTAACATAATTTAGTTATGTTCATAAACTTTTGTTAAATAATTTTAAGTCTCTTCTGGAAATTCTCAGGTGAAGTTCTTTTCTCTTATTCTTTTAGTATTAGTTTAGGGTGTCGTTATTTACTAATTGCAACTTGAAATTAATGGTTAATTAATATTTTAGTTCTGTGAATTAATTTAATTCTCTGTTTAATTTTATTTCTGTCCAATCGATTTAAATCTTAGCCTGAGTCTTACATATAGTTTGTAACTAGGGTTTCTTTGAGATTTAGTGAATTCTAACTTTGGTTAAGTGATCGATTATTGAATTCTTGAATTAGAGAATTTGGAACTATGAATTCGTAAAATCTAATTAGGGATTCAACTGTATTTAAGTTTGCATTGTGGTGTCGTCTCACTAATGATACAAGTATAGTTTAACCAGTAACCTGGTTTGTTCCTATATTACACTATTGCATTATATAAATAGTTGTTTGAGTTTCTTAAATTTGATAAATTAGTTTTAGTTGGCAACCAGCCTCCTGGCTTACTGTCCTGAGAACTCTTTAGTGCCTTCACTTATCAAGAGAACAATGCAATCTTTGTTCTGATTTGTACGATAGCTTAATTCGGTTTAAGTGGCCGCAAGCAACACTTATTTATTTTAAATATCACAAGCTGCACTATTAGGAACTCTCCTAATTGGTTTCTTCTTTATCCATCAATATCCCATAGAAACCTGAACTAGTGCCATGCCACTCAGGGCACTATCCAGTACTCTACCAAGTTTTAGGTCCAAGGTATATTTTCATTCATAAAATCTAATTCATGTATCCTAAAGAGAAATCCATACAGGTTAACAAGTTCATTCATTCACATAATCGATGCCTCATAAAACCTACATGGAAAGTATGCTTTCTGAGGTGGCTTCCCGTTACCTTCTTCTTGGCTGGAGCTAATTGCGATGTCGGTATGATACTCGACCGCGGATCAATAAGTGCTGGCTCAAATCCTGGGCTCGACCGTCACTGACATCGCTTTCGAGTGAGGAAACTGACGTTAACATTAGCTTTTTTAGATTCATTTTTTCACTATTGCGATCAACTCGCCGTAAACCGAAGTTTAATTAAAAAGACGAGACCGTCACTTACAGCCACATCTTGGAATCATATTCCACTGATGCCCTACGGAACAGTTGAACGTCTGAGATCTTTTGCCATTTGAAAGTCTTCTTCCCAGATCACACGTGATGTTAACGTAGTTGTGAGATTGATTGATCGTCGTCACTGCATGCTCAACGAGAGGAAAAGGTTCGCAATCTAAATAATAGAACAACAAATGTTAGTTGATCCCGAGGACCAGTATGTGAGGGGTTCAAATCCTGGGCTCGCCCGTCATTGACATCAATTTCGAGTGAAGAAATTGACGTTTTTTACCAGCATTTTAGTCGAGGTTAGCCTGTGATTCGTTCCCTTGAGACTCGTATTCGACGATGTACGCATTAAGTAGGATTGCCATCTGATTGTGTTAACGGGGCTGAGCCGGTGGTTTGCTAGCATGGTGTTCGACCGTGGATCAGTAGGTGCAGGGTTCTAATCCAGTGCTCTCTCGTCATTGACGCGATATCGGACAGGAAACTGACGTTGAACTTGGCTTTTGGATTTGTCTTAAGACCAATAGTTATATCTGATAACACTAGTAATGTCAACATATTCTTTATTATAAGTAATTTAGAATAATATTTACCAATTACGATATGTGCAAATTAAAAATTAAGTCTATTATATATCATATCATTTTTAAAACAATATTTATCGAACATGTCAGTAAGTTATATTTCTTAGTTAATTTATTCACGTTAAATTTTGATCTATGTTAAGTTATGCGCCAAGTGATTGCAACTTTCTCTTGCTTTGATCCTCGTCTCTTTGCAGATAAAATACAGTTCAGCTACTTGCTGCGTTAGTGTCAAAATATAAGTCTATGGAATTATAAGTAATCCAATAGATGTATTCTAGGCCTATCTTAAAGTAGACCTATATTTAAAGAATCTTGTACACACACCGCGATTTAGATCTTATTAGTATTCTAAAATCCTAAATTTCAAATTCTAAAAAATAGCAAATAAAATTTTAAAATTGTATAGATCTAAATGGAATATATGAGGGAATGGAATATTCCCCTTCATAGTAAGATACCAGGGCAAAATGTTCGCCTATTGGAGCCCATGACTACTGAGCTGTATTTAGAACATTAAGGACCGTAGTACTACAGTTAGCGGGATTTCAAATCATTTTAGAGATCGATCTCGTGTTCCTTTAGTAGTAAGATATTAAACAGTATGATTTGTTTTTTTTTTATCTCGTAGAAGTGGAACTTTAGAGATCGTTGTACTACGATATTTTCTTGTCTATGTTGAATCGATTGAGCGGCTCAAAGAATAGTGAGACGTATTGAACGGATGTCTAATTTTCATTCGTATAGAAGATATGATAGCTTATATAGTCTTGTATTAATAAACGATCTAATTCTTAAAAAACTCACTAAATAATGCAGGCTCCAATAATATACAACCCTACGTCGGATATTCTTTCAAAAACCTCGCAAATTAGCATATACATATAGTTCTAAACCTTTCAACACAATGTACACCAATGTGACCAACTGTTAATAGGTTATAGCTTCCGTCTGATTACTATAATCAGACTATATATATATTTTGATTATTGATTGTCTGTTGCAGATATCTTTATTTTTCGGTTTAATGTAAGACTGTTTATTTTTATATATTAGTAACTTATAAACCAGATTAAATTAACTAGCAATATTATAGTGATCAATAGATCTACATGTATATAGTATGGCGATGTTTATAATACCACCTCCAGATTTAGTAAGTGAGGTGCAATTGTCTTCGCTATAGGCAGATCCATTGTCACTCTGAACTCTGTCAGCTGAGCAAATGCGTTCACCTGAGAAAAACGATATAAGCTATTGTTATTATTATTACTTACTATTATTTAATACTAATACTAATGACAATGATAATTCTAATAGTAGTAATAACAAAATAATAGTAATAGTATTAGGATTAGTAGTAGTAGTAGTAGTAGTAGTAGTAGTAGTAGTAGTAGTAGTAGTAGTAGTAGTAATAATAATAATAATAATAGTAATTATAATATTTATTCTTACTCTTATTCTTATAATAATAATAATAATTATCATCAACATCATCATCATCATCATCATCATCATTCATATCCCGACCCTAGTTAAACTACGATTTAAGGGATGATGATGATGATGACGATGACGACGACGACGATGACGACGATGATGATGATGATGATGATGTTGTTGTTGATGATGATGATGATCATGATGATCATGATGGCTCAAGCACTCAACTCTCAGCCCTGGGGTGGAGTGGCACTTCCATTGATTCTCTTTACACTTCGAGAGGCTATATTTATTGTCTCACTAAAAGCATTTAATCAGAAACAAATTAAAAACAATATTTCTATCTTTAGACGATGCATCTTTTCAACGGCAGTTTAAAGTTCTTAATGTTCTTAATCTATAGCGCGGCTCTTAAGTGTATCTTAATGGAAACACCTCACACACAATATAACCTAGCGCTTCCCATTGTTGTCCAATATTATCATAATTAAACGAGATTCGCTCATTTCAACCTACTAATGATTTTTAAACTGAATACGTTTATTTTTCTATTTAACTTGCAACAACATTTCTTTCTAAGAAAGCCATGCAATAGCAGAAAAATAATATCCAATTTGATCCTTCTTACTCTACTCAAAACTTGGCCTACAAATATTTCTAGAATCCCAAGTAGCACAACATGTTACTGTATTTTACTTTAGTTATATTATGCTGGGTAATTTAATTTAGGCAGTGCACTAAGAGAGAGAGAGAGAGAGAGAGAGAGAGAGAGAGAGACGGAGAAAGAGGGAGAGATTTTTTATTTAATCGCCTTTGAATGCATGTTTAACTGAAGCTTAAGCATTTCAATACCCAAACACTCACACAATAGGCCTATACGCATATGTATATACTAGTACACAATTGTTCTCTATATTTCTAATTAAATTTGTTTACTTATTTTTTAATTAATTTACAGTAAGTACAAAAGTACAAATATTCGTTGTAGGAAAATTTCAACAAATTCATATTTTGAGAATAATAAATAAAAACATCGTCATCTTCTTTCTTTGAATCCAGGTTAACTAAGGTCGGGATAGACATTCTTTTCTATTCGATTTAGAAATTTGGTAGCAATTTCTGGAGCCTAGGCGCTCATCAATCGAATGCCCTTTTGCCTTTGGATTGGACCTTAATTTTGCCGCCATGTACGACACGTGCAGTCCACGGCTGGTCTATTATTTAGCAATCCGGACACAGTATTGGAAAAAGTCTAGATTCTAAATAAATGCGTAATAATTAAAATTCTAACAATAAAAAGTAATCATAATCTCAACAAAAGGAATAACAGAAAGCTGTATGTTCATTATATTAAAAGTCAATAAATGATAAAGGATAATTAATCACCAACATGAATCCAAAATTGAAGTCCAGTTTCCCTGCAGACAGTAAATAGACCTCGAAACTCCGCCAATTCTGAAGTGATACTCCACTTTACACGTGTAGACCACCACAGTACCGTGTCTTTCTCTCAGAGTGTATCGCTGGGCGTTGTCGATATTAGGTGGTTCACCGTAGCAGACACCGTAATCTAATAATAATAATAATAATAATAATAATAATAATAATAATAATAATAATAATAAAGAAGAAGCTTGACCGAATTGATAATCGCAGTAGTCAGACACTTCATAAGAAACAGAAGAAGTTTCAGTCGTGGAGGCTTCAGATTCAGCCGGTGCTTCATTTCAATCTCCAGGAGCAACAACATCATCAGCAGGGCTTTGATCGACAGCGTATCGTGTTAACCGTGAGCCCACCAGGATCTTCTGGCTCCCTGCCCCCATCGCACTCCTCGACCCACATACCTCTGCGAGGGGCAGGGACTCAGCTCTCAAGCCTGGCCCCTGCGAGGGGAGACTCAGCAGTGAGTCGCCCCAAGTGGATGTTTGCCGCAGAACCCGATCGGCTCACCGGCTGGGTTGACCCCTCAGGTTCATCTGCATCCTGACACCGCCACCTCTCAACCGCCGCAGGATGGCTTCGCTCAACCCACGGCTGACCTGTTCTCACCGTTCTACGTCAACCGTCCGTCCAGTCTAAAGATCAACGCTCTGATACAGCCTCTCGGTAGAACTCAGTCTGCTTCCACGAGATCTGATCAGCAGCAGTTTGGTCCGCCACTGCTACATCAACAGCAGCCTGGTGATGCGGGAATGAGGCAGGAGCGCATCAGTCAGCTGATTGGCGGGGAGCAATTTTCTATGATATCGGAGTTGGAGATAAGCGAGATGGGAGGGGAATCTGAGCGCACTTCTACCTCCCCGGGTGGTGAAGAATCGCACTTAAATAATCATCGACAGCATATTTGACTGCGGATCAGTGCGTGCGGGGTTCGAGTCCTGGGCTCTCTCGTCACTGACGTCGCTTTCTGGTGGAGAAACTGACGTTAACGTTGGCTTTGCCAGCTTTTAACTGAAACAGTCTTTACTTTTGTTTCTATTATTATTTTTTCCATAATAATACTAATAATAATAATAATATAAATACTAATAATAATAAGGGTTTAACGTTCGTTTCTTTATCCGAGGATGATGTCAGGGACGTCTCAACAGCACACCTCACTACAGTTCAAATCACCCAGACCAATCTGAAAAGAAATGTGCGAACAGTCAGATCCTAAAATGAAAGCCGGCCCGGTGATCAAAAAATGGTCAGGATAGATTGAATATGTCTATGGTGAGAAATGTATGTCTTAAGTGTTCTTATGCTAGATGCATAAGATCATCTATACTTATACAAAACGAATACTCAATTAATAGCAATGCTTTGCTCTGTTAACATATTACATCTAATTGGATCTTAGCAATATAGTTTTCTCTTTTCATATTGAGCACAATAAAAGGGTTTCATAATCCTGCGTTAATAATCAAAATCCTAGCACCAAGACATGGAGTAAAACAGTATATATGCTCCCTCTCTCTCTCTCTCTCTCTCTCTCTCTCTCTCTCTCTCTCTCTCTCTCTCTCTCTATATATATATATATATATATATATATATATATAACATACATAACATAATAGTTTCTGAGTCAGAAAGCAAATTATTGCTTGTTTAAGACTCATTAAAAGACGCATTAAGACTCATATAGACTGTATATAGGCTATATATATATATATATATATATATATATATATATATATATATATATATATATATATATATATATATATATATAATTTAGCCGCATTCACGACATCCTACCAGAAGATTTTTTATACATTAAATTAGATTATACGCTCTAACTCAAAACCACATTTCAACCATTTACATGTAGAACTGATGAATATATGGATTACATAATCCATACATACCCTCATTGTCGTGATTGTATCAGACGGCTCATTTCAAGGCTATCACATTACTTAAGTAAGTAGCACTTCCTTCTATTTGTTATGTCTGTTTCCATGATCACATCCACAAATTAAACAACACCGCCTGTCTACTACTATTTAGGATTGCCATTCTTTACCAAGAACATTTCATGTCCAACGAATTTTCGTACATTATCGATCACTTCATAAAAATTAAAGAGTCGCATTAAACTGCGGTATTAAAAGTAACATAAGGTTACCTGAAAACCGGGTTGAAATCGATTTAACAAATAGGAGATAAAAGCGTGCCGATGGTTAGTTTAAAACGAGTTTCATTTTCTCATCATTCAGAAAAGAGTTAGAATTGAAAACTATGCCAGATATTAAATATAAAATCAATTCAATGAAATTTAATAAGAACACCAAGAAGGGGTATATATTACTAAAATTATATACTTTAAACCTCAAACTAGCGTCGTAGAAACGCTTCTTCTTATTATTCTTCTTTTAGCTAATGTCGTACTCGTTCAACCATTGTTTAGAAGTAACTGGATTATTGACTTAGAATTTTTTAAGACTTGCTGTTGAAACGAGTAATACTGCTGAGGTGGTTTTATATACTACTAGATTAGTTTCAATTTTACTCATTATTAAAATGATATTGAGATGGTGATAATTCGGTTCCCGTTTATCCAAAAACTCAGGCATATTAAGCAAATTGAAAGAAATAATTCATAATAACCAGCAACCATCTCTCTTACATCCAGCACATTTGAAAAAATAGTTATAAAAAATTAAAATATATCAAACACGAGCTTCATGACCCAAAATTATAATGGACGAGAGTATCAATGGCGGACGGGACAAGGTTTCGGACATTTAGCCACTTGATCAGAAATCGAGAAGCTTCAAAGTTATACGGAAAATAAAGAAATTAATTTATAATTAGCGTTATGGTGATGATCGATTAAAACTCATTGTTGAACGAGAACAGAGACTAGAGAGTTAATAGGTCCTACTTCTTTCCTCCGGCCTAACGTCCGGAGGAAAGAAGTAGGGTTTGATTGTAATGCCTTGGGTTCAAAAGCATGTAGGCCTACGCAAGCATATAATAACGTTATCAGATTTTTAGCACCCATGATAAAAGCATAATGTGACTGGATGTGCCGTATTACCTGCTTTTAAAAGTGAGATTAACATACGAGATGACTGGTAAAGTTGATAGTATCCTGAATATAGTGTAAAATAATGAGTGAATTCTTTACACATCTGAATAGTTCATCAGACTATTATTTTTATGGAATTGCTCAATAGACAGTCAAACTGGTTTAAAACAAGTATCTAGCATATTGTTTTGTTCTAGAGTCGATACAAAAACATATAATATAAAAAAGAGACGCAACAACAAACCTATTGATTGTATGGTCCATGACCCATCATCTGCAGTTGTTGCCTGTAGATTTGTTCTCTTCCAGTCACTGTTGGTTATTGCGCTTTCTGGTTTAGACGAAGTTATATATTTCTCGTTCGCGAATTTTTTCGAGTCGGTTGTTTTGAACGATGTTATCGTAGAAATTGTCGCCAGCTCTGCAGAGTTATCAACCGTTCCACTACTGATCGTAGCTTCAGTAACCTCTGATGTCTTTTCCCAAGTGGAACGCGATGAGATTACATTTTTCTCAGTCGTCTCGGTTAACAATGGAGTAGAGGTTAATGAGTTGAATGTTAACGCTGGAGTGGTAGTTACATTTTGAACAAATGTTGTCCTCGTCGATTGAATTTCTTGCTCAGCTGTTGTCTCACTAGAGGGTGTTGCAGTTTCTGGTGCTGCTAGTTGTTCGGTTGTTGATAACGCTGTTGTTGCTTGGCTTAGTGTTATTCTAACATATTTATCTAGCTCAGTTCTTTGTGTTTCAAACGTAGTTCTTGAGTCAATGTAGGTGATTTCTGGTTCTAGTGTTGTTGCTATTGTTGCCGCTGTTGTTTGCTTGATTGTTGATTCAACAGGTGTAATTGCAGCTGTTGCGACAGCAGTTGTAGCTGTCGTTGTAAGTGCTAATGTTGTAACAGCAGTAGTAGCTGATGATGTTGGTTCCACTGTTGTAATAGGAGCAGTGTCTGAGGTTACTGTTATAACTGTTGTTATGGCAGCTGTTGTTATAGTAGTAGCTATTGTTGTTGCTTCAACTGTTGTAATAGCAGTAGTAGCTGTTGTTATTGGCTCTACTGTTGTTGCAGTAGTAGTAGCTGTTGTTGTTGCTTCAACTATTGTAATAACAGTAGTAGCTGTTGTTATTGGCTCTACTGTTGTTGCAGTAGTAGTAGCTGTTGTTGTTCCTTCAACTGTTGTAATAGCAGTAGTAACTATTGTTGTTGGCTCAAATGTTGTTGCAGTAGTAGTAGCTGTTGTTGTTGCTTCAATTGTTGTTATATCAGTAGTAGCCGTTGTCGTTGGCACAGTGGTTGTCATTGCAACTGTTGTGATAACTGTAGTAGTTTTCGTTGTTGAAGGTTGAACGGGTGTAGTTAAAAGAATCGTTGTGGTTGGAGGTGTTGTAGTTGTTGTTTCCTTTGCTTTGGTCGTGTACGGTGCTGAAGGTAAATAAATGTAAAATGACATGAAAATGCATCCGTTAACAAATGACATCAAGCACTTTCGGAATGGAATTTATGCACGAATGTACTCAATTATTTTCAATTAGGTCTTAAATATTCGTTCGTTTAATTACCAGTCGTCGGTGTCGGAAAAACGGAAAATATACAGGGATCCTAACCTCTGTTTTCTTAATATACATGCATGTGCGTAGTAAGTAAAGATATGAACTGCAATGCGCTTTGTGAAAACTTTAAACTTAAGCAATTGCGCAAAAGTATTTAGAAATAAAGGAAATCGAAATGAAACGAAAGTGAAATTATATGAAGTGGTTGTTTGTTTTGGCGATAAAAGGGAGATGTGTTAATTAATATCATCGACTAATGCACATACACGCTCAGAAAATGCTCAATATCAGTTCCAAAATTGAATAAAATTCAACACATTCTTGAACGAATAATTTCCGTCTTCTAACTAGGTCGTACTCTAAGCATGCTCAGACATGCTTTAGTGTAACTAGGTCGTACTCTAAGCATGCTCAGACATGCTTTAGTGTAACTAGGTCGTACTCTAAGCATGCTCAGACATGCTTTAGTGTAACTAGGTCGTACTCTAAGCATGCTCAGACATGCTTTAGTGTAACTAGGTCGTACTCTAAGCATGCTCAGACATGCTTTAGTGTAACTAGGTCGTACTCTAAGCATGCTCAGACATGCTTTAGTGTAACTAGGTCGTACTCTAAGCATGCTCAGACATGCTTTAGTGTAACTAGGTCGTACTCTAAGCATGCTCAGACATGCTTTAGTGTAACTAGGTCGTACTCTAAGCATGCTCAGACATGCTTTAGTGTAACTAGTTACAGCTAACAGATCTTGCATAGCAGCGTAGGCCAACTAATCCGCTGTCCAACCTCAAACTATCTCATCTCAAATCCTCCTTCATCAACGTCTGTCCCTTTTAGTAGGAATCTTTACCCGTTACCCATTCAGCAGCTTCAGCTATACGACATCTCATTCCTCACTGTTGCTTAGTTTTTAACAGAAAACATGATGCTCCTTCTCAAACTTTGTAACATTGGTTATATTATTAATTAATTCAATAAGTAAACCTATTTAAATATTTAACTAAGTAACTCATTTTGTACGTTTCCTCATTTTTGTATTCGAACCTTCTTTTCCATAGAATCTCAATACTGTCGCGCTTCTACTATGGACTTTTCAAACGCAAATTTAAAGATTTTAAGTTCAAGTAAGTTGAGCCGAGCCGGTGATCTGATATCTAGTTATTCGACCGCGAATCAGTAGGTGCAGGGTTCAAACCTAGTGATCCCTCAGTCTCTGGAATTCTATCGAGCAGGAAACGGACGTTAAACTCGGCTTTATCCTTTACGACCATCCATAATCCTTTTTCAATCTTATTTTGTGAACAATTTCATCCGTCGCATGCTATTTAGGCCTATCACTTACAAAACCTTGAACGATTAATTTTGTCCCCATATTTCCGAAGCTGTTAAAAAACAATCCTATATATTTATAGCGTTTATAGACCCAACAAATTTCTTATACGGTTGAGTTGAAATACATTCATAAATTAAGACATTAAATTTAACCTGAACGTAGAAATTAGGCAAAATCTTATTTCTCCGTATGTATATATATATATATATATATATATATATATATATATATATGTATATATGTGTGTGTGTGTGTGTGTGTGTGTGTGCATAATGCATATATATAAATTACATATAGGATATAAAAAAGTCATATATAGGCATATATATATATATATATATATATATATATATATATATATATATATATATATATATATAAAGAGTGGCAGAAATAACGTAGGAAGAGCAAAAAAGTACGAAGAAAAGAGGAAGGCAAAAATAAGTTTCGAATTAGTTGAAAATACTACATTCATAGCTTAAGAAACATGCAATAATTTTAGAAAGACAATCTACACAGATTTTTCAGACTATCTCAAATTGCTTACAGTAGGGTCCTATTTGAATTATCTGGACGCACGTGGGACTTCCGCAGTCCTGAGTTCCTCCACTGCCCGTACACTTGTTGGTGTTGCAGTTAGAGCAACCGTTAGAGCCGTCCACACCAGATGTGGAGGAAGCGCATCTGCATTCCTGACCCATATGCAACCCGGCGTACCCCTGAGCATTACGACACATAGGGGAGGTAATACACACAAAAATGCCATGATTTCATTATAATTTTATAATCAGTATTGTAATTAGCATAGTCATTACTTAAAAATTAATAGTAATAATATTATTTATTATAGTAGTATTTTAATCAGAAATTCTTTGGTTTTCATTGTCTTCTAAAGAAAGAGATCATGGAACTTACGTAAGTGTAGATTCCAAGGTTTATACAGTAATCCATGCACTTTTCTTGAGTCAGTTCACTTGGATCGACGAAGAAATTTGTTGCGCTGAACTGGTTGGCGTTGAACTGCTTGCAACCGTGCAGATTGGAGCCAATGAAACCAAGGTAATCTGCGCGAACCGTTACTGCAGAGCAATCAGACAAGCTATTAACTAATTAATTAATTAATGAATTATCTTGGTATTCGTAGTATTTTCCAACTGACTCTGTCATCCTTCCTGGCATCCTATAATTCCACTCGGAGTTTTCAACTGGAAATTACTAGGAAGCAGCGTCTCCGGAACTATTCTATAGATCCGGAGTATATCAAAGTTGAGTCGCTGTGGTGCAGTGATCTTGACATTAAGTTCTCCTGCCGAATCTGTTGCGAGTGGTCAAAAGAATTGGGACGACCCAATAGTGAAGATGATTTTTAGTTTGATTTTGAACTCTCCTACTGATTCTGGCTGGAGACTGTGGCGATGTCGGTAAGATACTCGACCGCGGATCAGTATGTGCGGGGTTCAAATCAAGGGCTCGCCCGTCACAGACATCGCTTTCGAGTGAGGAAACTGACGTTAACACTAGCTTTACCAGCTTTATAAAATAAAGAGATCGATTGCAGTTTCGACTCCACATTGCAGGGACCGGCTCTACTCTCCTCCGATAATCTCTTGCGGATTACGCCTTGATGACGAAGCTATAGATTGGGATTGCAGCCGACATCGGTCTCATTCGGCCCTATGCTTTGTGAAATTAACGAATGAGTGTTTGTGGCAGTCCGGTAAATCCCAAAGGTCATCATGGGCTTGTGTGAGCGTCTATGTAAGACCCGAATGTCTCAATAGCGTACGGGTAACGTCACGAAGTTTAAAATAACAGATCCTTAGGTGAATTGAACTTTTGTGGGTTCGAATCCCGGCCGCGCTGATCTTAAAGTGAAATCTTGGACATTCACTGGTCTGCTTTATACGGAAAATGGATAAAATTGTCTAACGGTTCAAACATGTGGTATTAAAAATGATAGATATCGACATAGTTGATCATTTAATTATAATGCGTGTTTACTTTTTTATTGCAGCATGCACGTATCTCACATCATAGTGAACTTTACACCATTTGTGATGTGGCTCAACGTAAAAGCGACTCAATAGAATTGACTAAATTTGACTCAATAAACCAGTGACGCAAGCGCATACGTACGTGCGCAGCTAACGCCAATTTCCTAATTCGGAAGCTATATCAGTGACGGGCGAGCCCATGATATGAAGCCAGCACCAACTAATCCGCGGTCGAGTAACTTACTGACATCGCCACTGGCTCCAACCAAGATAGTTATTGTTAGCAAAAATTACAAGGTACGCGCACCCCACATACGCGTTCTCATCCTAGGCTAGACCTATATGATCTCTATAGAGCCAACAACAACAACAACACCAACAAAACAAGTATATGAGGTCCCACCTTAATGTGAGATAAGAGAATGTTACAGCTGTTGCATAGATGCTGCATGTAACATGTTTAGATTGGTATACCGGAAATTTCTTATTTGACCCCACCCATGTTTGGAAATTCCATAACTTTCCTAAATATGATCAAAATATATGTTTTAAGTAAGTTGTAAATATGTCCAAACGAAATATTTCTATGTTTGGGAGAAGTGGCTGCTAGTTAGGCCTAAGTCATGTATATTTCAAAAGACTGACAAGATCTAAAGGAATTTAATAATCGACAAAAGAATGCTTTAAAAGATGGCTTAATGCTGTGTAATAGCAATAATAATACGATTAGAAGAAGAATTTCAAAAGCATCGGTCATCTCGCTACGATATGTAGGCCTATCTAGCATCGCTTTTGAAATTTTACAAAGAACTGATCTTAATTTAAAACTCGACCAACATTCGGCTCGACACTCGACTCGACCAATCATTACAACACTCGACTCGACCAATCATTACAACACTCGACTCGACCAATCATTACGGTAATTCTATAATTAACTTACCACATTGTAAAATGATTGTTAGAAGCACGAACGTTCGCATTTGAAGTGTTAGGAAATTTGTTATCGAATCTTCTGCAAACCGGATGATGAAGGCTTTGACGTTGCTAGACATTTATTTATCAAACACCACATGTTACTGATTCTTCATCACTCCCTGAAGCCTCCGAATTATCAATTTCTGCTGTCAATTCTAGATATCAATTCTAGTTATCCATTCGAACTATCAATTTTAGGTGCCAATTTACTTATCAATTATATAGCTACATGCATGCCAACTTTAGTTATCAATTTACTAATCAATTCCATAGCTATGACAATTTTAGTTATCAATTTACTTATCAATTCTATAGCTATGCCAATTTTAGTTATTACTTATCAATTCTTTATAGCTACGTCAATTCTAGTTCTCAATTTACTTATCAATTCTATAGCTATGCCAATTTTAGTTATTACTTATCAATTCTTTATAGCTACGTCAATTCTAGTTCTCAATTTACTTATCAATTCCATACCGTAGCTATACGTTATCAAATTACTTGCTACTACTGCCAATTTTAGTTATCAATTTACTTATCAATTCTATAGCTATGCCAATTTTAGTTATCAATTTACTTATCAATTCTATAGCTATGCCAATTTTAGTTATCAATTTACTTATCAATTCTATAGCTATGCCAATTTTAGTTATCAATTTACTTATCAATTCTATAGCTATGCCAATTTTAGTTATCAATTTACTTATCAATTCTATAGCTATGCCAATTTTAGTTATCAATTTACTTATCAATTCTATAGCTATGCCAATTTTAGTTATCAATTTACTTATCAATTCTATAGCTATGCCAATTTTAGTTATCAATTTACTTATCAATTCTATAGCTATGACAATTTTAGTTATCAATTTACTTATCAATTCTATAGCTATGACAATTTTAGTTATCAATTTACTTATCAATTCTATAGATATATTTATGACAATTGCAGTTATCAATTTATGTATCAATTCTATAGCTATGCCAATTTTAGTTATCAATTTACTTATCAATTCTTTAGCTATGCCAATTTTAGTTATCAATTTAAGTATCTATTCTATAGCTATGCCAATTTAGTTATAAATTTACGTATTAAATATTCCACTGATCAAAATTGTTGGTCTATAGGCCTACTAAAAATGGGCTAACCATTTACTAAGTATTGGGAGAATTAAGATATATGGCACATTTTCTTGTATTTAAAAGTGAAGTATTTTGGGTGCGTTATTGAAATGTCATCAATAGGCCTATTAATCAGTGGCCTATGATTCCTACTATTTTGATCACTGAAATTCTGATCAACTTTGATGCCACAACTAGATAAACCGGTGACAATCTTTATTTTATAAAAAAAAGCCTAACAGTAGTGTGTAGCTTCGATCAATATTTTCATCATAATAGTACCACGCTTGACCAAGTTGAATAGTGCGTATAAGTTTTATCGCTGTCATATTTCAATGATATTTAATTGTATTGCAACAAACATTTCAGTATTCTAATATTGATTAAATATCGATCTACTATTCAATAAGGTTATCCTATATACGGACAAAGCGAGTCTTTCGAAGAAGATTGGAACAATGTAGAGTAGAATATCAAAGAAACGAGTACGATGCATAATCTGCAGTGAATGCTCATACCACGCTACAGAATCTCTCAGCTTATCTGATCAATTTTCTCAAGAAATCCAACAAATGGAGGCCATCATGGCCTATCACCAAGGAGGATGAAATAAACAGACTTGTAGTCGAGACCAATACCAGAACCATCGAGACCAAGACCAAAACCAAGACCAGACCTTCGAGACCAAGATCAAGTCCAACACCAGACCCCTCGAGACCAAGACCAGACACCTCGAGACCAAGATCAAGTCCAACACCAGATACCTCGAGACCAAGACCAAGACCTAGACCAGACCTTCGAGACCGAGACCAAGACCATTAAAGACAACTCGCTCCAAGCGTAATTACATTAGCACTGATAAGCCTAAATTACGCCATTAAGAATTCTATAGGAGTTTTTTAAAATTTTTATGCTAGCCTACAGGTAGAAAATTATTGAAATAACATAGTCTACTTGATAGGCTATGTAAAATATCTTACTTGATATGCCTAAATATGACGTTTTTGAAAGTTGTTACTTATTAGTGCCGTTTACTAGGATGTTAAAGGCTTCTTGCTAAATATGGACCGATATATTTTATGTAGTAGGCCTATTGTCGTTTTACATTAGATTTATTTGATTTTCCCAAAGCTGCCTCGAATTTTAAATATCTACTCCATCTATTAATAGGTAGACTGAACTTTGTAGTGTACAAAAATCGAAAGGCAAGAAAACGACATTAAAACACGTCATTGTACTACATCATAAATCTAGAATTCTTGCAGATTGTCCATTCGCAACTTCTTGAAAATAATTAAAATAATATGCAGTAGTCTCGAAAATGTCCGAGAACAATCGATCATGATCAAGACCAAGACCAGAACATTCGAGACCAAGACCGGAAAAATCCGGTCTCAGCGGTCTCGAGGCCAAGACCAGGTCTCGAGGACTACAGGTCTGGAAATAAAAGATCAAACTGACAGAAATTCGCATTGTTTATTTCCAGTCCTCTTACTTAAAGTATACCATTACTAATAGTACCCAACGCCGATAATCTAATCCTAACCGTAGAATACGGTCACTCAACAGAATATCCCTATGAAATAGAGCCTAGCAACACTATAAAGCTAACTAAGTGTAACGTATGTCTTTGTATCATAAGGGATACTTTCAGAGACAATCGATGGGCATGTATTGACAGAGTACGCATTGAATCTATGACGCATACAAAATCAGGAAATTTTTTATCACAAAAAGTCTCTATTGGCAATTTCATTTTCAGCAGTAGTTATGATGTTAAGAATGTCGCAATAGCGTAGGGGTACCGTCGTGAAGTTTTAAATGGCAGATCCTGACGTGAATTGAACTATCGTGGGTGCGAATCCCAGCCGTGTTGATCTGAGAGTAAAATCTCGGATGTTCACAAGACTGATTACACGGAAAATGGACTAAATTGCTAAAATGGACTAAATTGCGGTTTAAACGTGTGGTACTAAAAGTGAGAGATATCAAAATAGTTGATCATTTCACTATAATTTTTTTAAATCCAAAACAAGATTTTGGAATAAGAAGATTAGTGGGAGGAGCTTAATTGTTATCGTTGAATAGACTTTAAAATACAAAGGAATTTTAATTTTAATTTTACTTTTAAAACTATCCTACCCTAATCCCTAACCTTTACCCTAATCCTAACGCTAGTCCTAAGAATCTAATAAAATTTAGTAAACTTTAAAAAATAAAAGTGACTCGAGCCAGAATCGAACCCCGAACCCATGATCTAAAGCTTAGCATCTATACCACTAGGTCACCAATGCTTCCGTTTGAACCCAGTTGAATAGATGATGTCAACTTAAAGCACTAGAAAATTGTAATCCAATATAAACAAAATCCAATACCAAAATCTTTTGGGGCTATACCCCATCACTTGGTTCATTCTAAAAAGTTTGTCAAAGATAATAAGTAAATACTTGCGGCTGATCTGCTTTTAATCCAAGTTTTAAGAGTAAACAAACAGGTATGTAAACAGAGCAATGTTCCTAACCTCAAGCTGTTAATTAGGACGAGCTTATCTCGATATTGCGATTACTTAACGTGACTTTTAACTTTGTTAAGCTAATTGCAATATCTAATTATAAACTAACGTGAAAATTCCACTTTTCGGTAGCACGCATTGAAAGTAAATAATATCCCAACTATTCCTGTACTGTTTCACTGTCATTAAAAGTATCTATTCTAATTGTTCCTGAATGGAAAGAATATTCCAAAGATTTTTATGGCGATTGTGACAAAACTTCAAAAATATCTTTATGTTTATAGAAAACTTTTGTGAAAATGTAAATCAGTAGGCCTAGTATGCACTGATCTTGCAGCTGTCATACTCCTCATGATTTTGTGATTCTATAGCGCTTATTCATTTTAAAAGATCTCATAAATATAGTATTTCAATATGAAAATTGTTGCAACTCTTGTAGTTCCTATTTTGTGTTGTACAGATTATTTGGCGATAAGCAGAACTTAAAAATGGCTCACCCTAATGATATCAGAAAACATTTGGGAAACCTGACTTTGGCGCAGACTGCATTCTTTATGTGCGACATTCAGGAACGCTTTCGACCAGCGATTATTTACTTTCCTGAAATTGTTGAAGTAGCTAAACGATTGGTAAGCGACTCCCTATTTACTCTTCGGGCAATACTTTTTATTAAAAATGCAATTCTTTCATTTTGAAATATTTTTGCTTGTTTCTGTTACATAATTTAAATGATTTATTAACATTTATGTCGTAATGTATGTAAAAATTTGGCTATATATATATATATATATATATATGTATATATATATATATATATATATATATATATATATATGCCAAACCTGTTTGGTTTGGCTGGAGCCAGTGGCGAAGTCGGTAAGATACTCGACCACGGATCAGTTGATGCGGGTTCAAATCCTGGGCTCGCCCGTCACTGACATCGCTTTCGAGTGAGGAAACTGACGTTAACCTTAGCTATACCAGCTTTTACATATATATATATATATATATATATATATATATATATATATATATATATATATACACATATACACACACACACACACACACATATATATATATATATATATATATATATATATATATGTGTATAATGAAATCATGTGAAGGTTGTAAAGAACCACACTAAATTTTATTCTAGTGTTAAAATAGAAGTTTATTTATTAACTTTAATTGTACTATGAACAGCTAGAACTAGTTCAGAAAATATTACAGAAGAGTAAAAAAGATCAGAAAGCTCCTTGCTTAAATTAGTAACTTTTCTCGAGGTTATCGGGGTTAAATATTGCTAGGTTGGATAGAATTGGTAGCTGTGTAGCTTTTATTTATATAAGTTAGCCAGTTTGCTTATTAGTTAATAATTAGTTAGGTCACTGTTGCCAAAGTGGGTTCAAAAAGGTATAGTAAATTTTGACTTCGCAATTATTAATTTGCAATTTTGGTGATTTTTTATATTTGGTGTTTTTCTTTCAGCTTGCTGGAGCTAAACTTCTGTCCATACCTCTCGTTGTAACTGAACAGGTTTGAAGCTTAAAATGTTAATGTGTTATGTGGTTTGATTTATGTAATTCCATTCAAACACTGAATTGCCCTGGTAGGGATTGAATAAGTAAATTATTTGTAATTATGTTTTTGGTTTGATATGCAATTTCTTAACCTAGAAACCTAGCATTAATTTATTTCTACTGTTCTTATTCTTTTGTATTTTGTAATTGTTAACATTATATATGATATTTTACTAAGAATAATTCATCATCATCTTCACTTGAAGAATGTTTAATAATTATTAATAATAATTAAGAATAATTAATAAATAATTAATAATTACTAAGAATCATTACTAATATGACGTCTTAATGTCTGTGTAATTGTTCAACTATGATATTTTTTCATATTTAATTAGTGTATTAAATTTTTTGTTTTGTATAAATAATTTCTTGTAATTATATTATTATAAAATCTGTGTATTTCAGTATGCTAAAGGTCTTGGCAGTACTATTAGTGAGCTGGACATTTCGCACGCTACAGCGGTTGTCGCTAAGACTAAGTTCAGTATGGTTGTGCCAGAGGTCGAGCAAATGTTCTCTACTCTGTGCGAGGGAAAATTAGGTCACGTTGTTCTCTTCGGCATTGAGGTATCGTTGCAGAATTTTACTAAGTTTGAAAGTTGCATTAAATATCTGTTTCTGTTTCTCTGACTCTAATTGTATGAATTTGTGGGTGATATAATTTTTACACTATTGTCGTAATATTATTTGACTCACGAAATAGCACCCCATTGATCAAGATCATTCAGTAAAATATCAAACAATTTATGTTTCGTCTATTATGTGTTATAGCTAATAAATTTTATTTGTAATTTGACATGTTATTTGTGTCCTGTAACTTTCTGCAAATGAAAGTGTAACTTTGCATCTGGAATAAATTAAATGGAATACACTAATATGTTAATAATATCAGTAGAATCATCACATTGCTATCAGCCGCATTAAGATTTGATACGATTTACTAACCTTTAATTTTCAAAATAGCTGGAAAAAATTTCTGAGATTTCATTTTGCTTTCCCAAACCCCTGCTAAGTAATTTTTTACAATACTGAAGCCAGTGGCAATGTCGATAAGATATTCGACTGCGGATCAGTATGTGCGGGGTTCAAATCCTGGGCTCGCCCGTCACTGGCATCCTTTCGAAACTGACGTTAACATTAGCCTTAGTCTTAATACTAGAGTATTCATTTCCTTTATTCTTCTGATGTTTGGATACAGTGCTGGCAACTTGTCCTGTTTAACATACCTCTACTACTATTAATTGAAACACTGATTTTATAGTAAATATAACATAACAATATTTACTTTTAAATATTGCTTACCAGCAGTTCAGTTAATGATGAGTATTTAAAAAAATATAATTTTTAAAGAAAGTAGGTGAGAAATTGTCAAACTTCCAAACTCATACAAAACTCCGCTTGTTGTGCTCGGGTGTGGTTGGACCACTGCTGAATTGGCCAACCGCAAACAATCTGCTGCGTGTAAGTAAGAGACGACTAAGGCAGGAGCTGAGGATGGCACGAGTGGACCCACCTCACCATGAAATATTTTTCATGGTGAAGAAGTCGACGTGAAACCACCTCAGTTCCCATGTTTTTCCCAAGCTATAGGATACATAAGGTATGGATAAGGCATAGACTTTGTAAAGGAATTAACTTGTTGGTCTAGGGAGTGCTCTTATGGAGCGAGAAAACAGACTTTGAGTATGAATATGTACCTTGAACCTGCCACTTGACAGTACACTAAAGAGAGATGAGAAATTGAAGAGTAGCTGTTTAGAGATGTTGTTATTGTTGTTGTAGACACACATGTGTAGCCAGCATTGTTGTTGTTGTTGTTGTTGTTGTAGACGCACGTGTGTATCCAGCAGACAGTGCTGGATTTACTGGAGAGAGGTTATCAGGTGCACGTCGTGGCTGATGCAGTATCGTCCAGAAATCAGGTTGATAGGATCATAGCTCTAGAGGTAATCAATCAATGTATATATCTGTCAATAGGTCAATCAATCAATATATCCATCAGCAGGTCAATCAATCAATATATCTGTCAGTAGGTCAATCAATCAATCAAGCAATCATCAATTAATTAATCAATCAATCGGTCAGTTAGTCAATCAGTCTATCAATCAACCAGTTAATCAGTTAGTAAATCAATCAATATATCGATCTATCAATCTGTCAAATGAATAAATGCAGGTTTTAATCTATCTCTAAATTTCATCAGTATATGAATTACGAAGCATTAAAGTTAATATTTTCTAACCTCTAATTAGATGATTTCTTTTCAAATACTTTGGGAAAGAGTTGGGTTTGAACACTTCACTTCACTGCTATATCTGATTAATTTTCTTAATGTTTCTTCAAGGCTTCGGTTGAACAGTTTCACGGTTTGTGAATTAGCTGAGATTGAGTTCTGTGCGGTCCTTCATAGTTTAACTCTGATCTCATTCAATGATTGATTGAAATGTTTATAGATGAAAGTTACAATCCTTTTACCTATAGAGCTTGCTATAGGTTATATGCCTAATTCTGTAAGTAATTGTCTTAGAGCTCAATTTATGCACACAGCCTATTTGCTTTTCTGGTTCTTGTTGCACTATTGTATGTGTAAGATTCATGTATGGGTTATTACGCCTGAAATAAAGAAATAAAATAAATAGAGCTTCCAATAGTGATGCCTTCAGCTAATTTCAAGAACCCGGCTAGGTATTTGCTTTAATTTCTAACCCGTGTTAACAACTAATTTCTTCTATAGCTTTACACTGGTATTATCATAGAAACATCCGTATATTGTACGGCATTTGTATGAAATATAGGTACGTATGATATTGCATGACTAAATGACTAGTTTTAGTAGAACCCTGTATTGTATGTCGTTGTTGTTGTGCATGCAGAGGTTAAGACATGTATTGTATGTTGTTGTTGTGCACACAGAGGTTTAGACTTGTATTATATATTGTTATTACATGTATTGTATGTTGTTGTTGTTGTTGTGCATGCTGCGGTTAAGACATGTATTGCATGTTGTTGTTGTGCACACAGAGGTTTAGACTTGTATTGTATATTGTTATTGTTAACATGTATTGCATGTTGTTGTTGTGCACACAGAGGTTTAGACTTGTATTGTATATTGTTATTGTTAACATGTATTGTATGTTGTTGGTGACATGTATTGTATGTTGTTGGTGACATGTATTGTATGTTGTTGTTGTTGTGCACACAGAGGTTTCGACACGCAGGCGCTATCGTTACGACGAGTGAGGCCATTCTGCTGCAGCTTGTGGGCGACAAAGATCATCCCAACTTCAAAGAGATCCAGGCTCTGATCAAGAACAGCGCTCCTGACAGCGGCCTAGTTCCTTCCAATCTGTAAACCGTGCTACCAGACATTAATGACAGATATAGAATACTCGTTCAAGTTAACATCGAGCACTCTGAAAATAAAAAATTTATAGTTGTGGGCATTACATCGGAAATTTGGCTGGATTATTTGTAGCGAGAAATGTAAACAATGAACATGAAGGAAATGGTGAAGATTAGTCTTTTGGAGGAACATCATAGAGAAGTCTTTGGCTGGAACCAGCCCCAAGATTAGGGGCGTCTTCCCCCCTTTGGTCTATGACGCAAAACGCAACTTAGTAGAGTATAGTACTGTATCCTCCTAATTTTGATTTTTTAGGTACCCCCAGAGAAGTTCGAGACTTCAAACTGCGTCGTTGTTTATATGATGAAGACGCCCCTGCCTAGGATGATCACCTGAATTTTCTTAGCGAGGTACCTAATACTGCACCCGGAGAGGTGGGCGTGTAGGAGCGCTCTCTACTGATGAACATCGCAGTACTCTTAACTGTTGTTCATTGTTAAAGAAAATATTTCTAATGAAAGAATCATTGTTTAACGTAGATGCTATCAAATGCAGCTAATTCCCGATAGTAAAAGTATTTTCAGTTCGATGGGCAGATGTTCTACTCATTCCTTGGTCAAGAATTGTCTTTTGTTTTTGGTTTTCTCTTCTGTATATGTGTATATTCTGCTACGGGGTTTGAACCAGCTTATTTTTGTAGTCATTTTTTCTATTTTGGACTGAACCGGTGGCTTGTTGGAAAGTTGTTCGACAGCGGATCAGTAGATGCAGGGTTCAAATCCAGAGCTCGTAACTGATATGCTGTCAATTTGGCTGTGGTTTATTGTTAACTGAGTGCAAAAATTACTATATTACTGAATATAAAGTACTATAGTAGAACCTTTGACAAAATTTTTACATCCGGTAATATTTAGTTATTACTTCAGTTTCTATCATAAGACTTATGTAGCTATAAAATGTTTCTTTTTGTTCTACTGCATTTATATTACTATTCCATTTATATTCTATTGTAGAGATAAATATTTACATAGAGTGTTCTGTTTGCATTAAGGTTATCTGAATGTAAATAAAGTACACAACGAAATGAGAATTTATCGTCAGTTTCGTATTTTTGTTTCAATCAATAGTGGCATTAGAAGTCAACCAAGACTTACTTCCTCAATGCAATTTATATATTTACATGCACAGTTTCACACATTATATAATAACAGGACTAATGAAATCAATTGCTTAACATTGAGTAATCATCTCGATAAGATATCCATTTCCACACTGCGCATGATGCCAAGTCATCTGTCGATCAAACATGTGGTGCTACCAAGCTGATCTGTCAATCAAACATGTGGTGCTACCCAGCTGATCTGTCAATCAAACATGTGGTGCTACCCAGCTGATCTGTCAATCAAACATGTGAAGCTACCAGCTGATGTGTCAATCAAACATGTGGTGCTACACAGCTGATCTGTCAATCAAACATGTGATGCTACCCAGCTGATCTGTCAATCAAACATGTGGCGCTACCAAGCTGATCTGTCAATCAAACATGTGGCACTACCAAGCTCATCTGTCAATCAAATATGTGATCATATGAAGCTCATCTGTCAATCAAACGAATGGAGCTACCTATGCGCAGTCTTACCAGGCTCTCATAACAGGCATTAAATACATTAGAGCAGACACGAAGCAGTAGCGAAACTTAGATCTATTTCTGTCTGATACAGGGGGCGGGGGGGGGGGGGCGGGGGTTATTTTAGAAAAACCTAGATAACATTATTTACGTATCGATAATTCAGTTACATATAAAAATTATGTCATTAAGTTAAAAACTGGAATAAAATAATTCAGTTACAAACTAAAAAATATAGGTGGTATATTTTTACGTTCGTACTCTGCCCCCCCCCCCAGTATAATGCGAGTTATACTACAAGTTATACAACTGTTAAAACCAACTGCGCAACCAGTTAACACAATACATTTTGTACAAAGGAACGAGACTAGGCTCATGAAATAGAGGGGAGGGGATATAAGGGGGTAGGGGGTGGGGCTTGATTCTAGCTCCTTTATTGATTTTACAGACAAGGGGTTGAAAATTGGGGGGAGAACTGAGCACCGAATTTAGGAGGGCCTAGCCCCCTAGTCTCGTACCTGTCAGGGACGACGAGAGCGATGCAAGTATTGTCACGACTGGAGTTAAAACAATTTACACTGACACTACAATTAATACTGACAACAATGCATTACACAGAGCATTTCATATCAAGTGCACACGTTCGTACGTAACATGTATGTACACTGCACATCCTTGTGTACAAGTGTGCTGTGTGAGCGAGAACATATGTACGCAGTTCTAATGCTTGCATATATACAGAATATGTACACCTTCGCATAAGAAACAGAGTGTCACACCATATGTGGGCAACTTAAGCGTATTAGATAGGCATTCGCAAATTTACACAGTACAAGAGTACACTAAATTATTTTACACATACGTACGATAGTGCACAATAAATAGTTTCAAGCACAATTATAACGCAACAGAAACATAGATATGATTATGACAAATGAAACGGCCTACTGCAGAGTTGAATTTCAGTTTCAACGATCAAAGTGACCGAAACTCTTGTGTCGAACCAAGTACCTCCTGATCCGTAGCCATACAATTAAAGCACTGTACCACTGGATCTACCATTGGGATTACCTACACATAAGACTTGTGTAGCTATAAAATGCTATCCTTTGTATGATAGGCGGTACAAGCCTCATCATACATACCTATGTATCGACTGGATCAGGAGGTTTGGTTTCAGTGTCAGATAAGTTCTGGATTCAAGTTCCACTCGGATCGTCTCATAAACAGTATCCTTAAAAACAGACGTTAAGCGTTGTTGATAAGCTTGTACATATATCTATACATAACGTCGAGAAATGCAATCAACAAATAAAGTCACAACACGTGAAGATATGAAAACTGCTGGAATGCATTTAAATCATAAGATGTAATGACATCTGCTTCTCCTATCGATACTCAGTTAGAGAGTGTCTGCGCTAACTTGTTACACGAACTTCTTTAAACGACCCGGTCAGCAGAAGAGATATAGCTCTTGAAGTGTCTCGAACTAACCAGGGGCTACTGGAAAGTGTCTAGAACTAACCAGGGGCTACTGGAAAGTGTCTAGAACTAAACATGGGCTACTGGAAAGTGTCTAGAACTAACCAGGGGCTACTGGAACGTGTCTAGAACTAACCAGGGGCTACTGGAAAGTGTCTAGAACTAAACATGGGCTACGGAAAGTGTCTAGTAGGGGCTACTGGAACGTGTCTAGAACTACCAGGGGCTACTGGAATGTGTCTAGAACTAAAACAGGGGCTACTGGAAAGTGTCTAGAACTAACCAGGGGCTACTGGAAAGTGTCTAGAACTAACCAGGGGCTACTGAAAAGTGTCTAGAACTAACCAGGGTCTACTGGAAAGTGTCTTGAACTAAACAGGGGCTACTGGAAAGTGTCTAGAACTAACCAGGGGCTACTGGAACGTGTCTAGAACTAACCAGGGGCTACTGGAAAGTGTCTAGAACTAACCAGGGGCTACTGGAAAGTGTCTAGAACTAACCAGGGGCTACTGGAAAGTGTCTAGAACTCTAGAACTAACCAGGGGCTACTGGAAAGTGTCTAGAACTACTGGAAGTGTCTTACTACCAGGGGCTGGAAACTACCAGGGGCTACTGGAACGTGTCTAGAACTAACCAGGGGCTACTGGAAGTGTCTAGAACTAACCAGGGGCTACTGGAACGTGTCTAGAACTAACCAGGGGCTACTGGAAAGTGTCTTGAACTAACCAGGGGCTACTGGAAAGTGTCTAGAACTAACCAGGGGCTACTGGAAAGTGTCTAGAACTAACCAGGGGCTACTGAAAAGTGTCTAGAACTAACCAGGGTCTACTGGAAAGTGTCTTGAACTAAACAGGGGCTACTGGAAAGTGTCTAGAACTAACCAGGGGCTACTGGAACGTGTCTAGAACTAACCAGGGGCTACTGGAAAGTGTCTAGAACTAACCAGGGGCTACTGGAACGTGTCTAGAACTAACCAGGGGCTACTGGAAAGTGTCTAGAACTAACCAGGGGCTACTGAAAAGTGTCTAGACTAACCAGGGGCTACTGGAACGTGTCTAGAACTAACCAGGGGCTACTGGAAAGTGTCTAGAACTAACCAGGGGCTACTGAAAAGTGTCTAGACTAACCAGGGTCTACTGGAAAGTGTCTAGAACTAAACAGGGGCTACTGGAATGTGTCTAGAACTAAACAGGGGCTACTGGAAAGTGTCTAGAACTAACCAGGGGCTACTGGAAAGTGTCTAGAACTAACCAGGGGCTACTGAAAAGTGTCTAGAACTAACCAGGGTCTACTGGAAAGTGTCTTGAACTAAACAGGGGCTACTGGAAAGTGTCTAGAACTAACCAGGGAATAGCGATAGATTTTAACTGCAAGTTGGCAACCTGGAGGCGCACAGAAGCAATGGCGGCTACACACACCTTGCAATGCTTATGAGATTCCAAAGTCACATCAGCACATAAAAATTAGTCGATAGATACCATAACATTTATTGATAACTTAACATTTAGGCTATTCTATTGCGATACTCTAAGTAACATGGCGGGCTGCGCCATTCTGGCATCTATCAATATCTAAAAAACTCAATAGCGACCCTATTCCGTTACTCTTCGCCCAAAACTATGAAAGAAACTGGTCAAGCTAAAAACATTTGTGTCGCTTATATTAACCAATAGTCAAACTGTTGCACGACTAACATTTTATGATCATACTCTAATAATGTACCAAATACACAAGCAAATGTGGGACAAATATCAACTTTCAATTAAATCTTCACACGTTAAAATTATATTATAAACATGGCCACATGTATTTATTCCAGGTTTTATTTTACCTTTAGCAATCCATAATCTTCCATAAAAGTTTTCCCACAGAAACTGTTTATCAAAAAAATCCTATACGGTTAGACAACTGTCGCGCCCATACAAGACCTCAGCTTATAATACAACTGCGGTACAGTTTAAAATAGAAAAAAATTCAAAGAATACATTTAAAATATTTTCGATTTACAGCAGTGTCCTCAACACGGGTGTAGGCATGAAACGTTAAGCATAATTAGCTAATTATGCAGAAAAGTGGGAGAAGAAGAATGAGAAAGTAGACATGGTTACTTTTGGCAGGTAAGAGTGACTGAGCTTAAAATTAATTATCTAAAATATTTTCAGTTAAGATTATTTATAAAATTCTGGAATTGGCAAGCTACCGGGGAAATTAATGAAAATGGAGGTGAGTATTCAGTTCCCCCATAGCTATGTTATCACATAGCGATACTTAAAGCACTTATTACACTTTATGATGATTACACTTCAAGATGATTACAGGTTACGATGATTGCAGGTTACGATGATTGCAGGTTACGATGATTACAGGTTACGATGATTACACTATATGATGATTACATGTTACGATGATTACAGGTTACGATGATTACACTTCAAGATGATTACAGGTTACGATGATTACAGGTTACGATGATTACACTTCAAGATGATTACAGGTTATGATGATTACACTATATGATGATTACAGGTTACGATGATTACACTTCAAGATGATTACAGGTTATGATGATTACAGGTTACGATGAATATACTATATGATGATTACAGGTTACGATGATTACACTTTACTGTTTAGCAACTATCTATATCGGCTACATTAGATGTTATAATAACAAATATCTGAATTCATATAGCTTTAAACAACAGGTACATCAAATTACAAAAGCGCTACTCTATACATGCAGTAAAATTTAAATGCAACTAATATTTAACGCTCGTTTCTTCAATTGTCTTGATATTAGGCACACCGCAGACTACCCGATTCCACAAAAATAACACCAGAGTAAAGGAGTAGCTTAGTATAACTAGATAACAATGACAGGTTTACTAGTTTGAACCGAGCAGCGCTATTAATTAAAAGCGATAGTAACTCAGACTGTTATGAGCTAAAAAAAATTCATTATTAGAATGCTAAGCATTAACTCAGAAAGTACTGAGCAAGTAAAAATTAACCAGTTATATTGTAGACCAAAGTTTAACATTCAGCTTTTAAACATGAGGATATTGTCAGAGAACGGTTCAGCCGGTATTAGAACCAGTGACCTCTTGATAAACAGCCAAGAATGGTATCAACTAGAACGTCGACTCAGTAGAAATTAGTGGCTCGTAAGGTGATAAAATCAATCAATCAATCAATAAATAAAAGACCTTTGATATAAGGGTGTAGAAATGACTAAGTATATACATGTATAGCTAGTAAAAGTTCTCTATAAACTGCGATAGAAAACATAGCTGCACGGATTATGCTTTGAATGATATGACTAATTCATTAGGTAGCCTTGAAACTGAAAATTGACAAATATATAGCGCATACCATAGTATTATAAAGGCATATATATATATATATATATATATATATATATATATATATATATATATATATATATATATATATATGTATTCTATATTACACATGATATTACACATGATATTACACATGATATCTCACATGGCTGTGCTATTAATTCATCAGTGCTTTAACATCATTTAGATAATACTCTGAGGTGATATGGATAAAAAGAAAAAAATACATTTAATAAGTTGCAGACTGCGTCAGTTGAAACTCTTGTAGACATTTGCTCAAGCAAACAAAATACAAACTAATCTATATGAAAACTGATCAAACGAGCTCGTAATAGTACGTATGCATTCAATTGTGCTTACACCAAGCTTCAACAGCGTAACTACTACAAACAACACCTAGATCACACTATAAATCTACAGATTAGTATTATAATTATTAACTCTACTAGAATTATACAACGACTTGTTTACGAGGCAACAGAACCAGCAACACCAGTGCAAATGTTCAGTTAATCACAACGTGTATTCTAAATGCATCAAAACTCTGCTTCCAGGACGATATATAATTTCTAATAATTTTCAGTCAATCCAACACTTAATTATAGAGCTTGCGTATACGTGAAAGCTTAGAAGGCACGCCAGCCGCATTGCTTCAGGCAATCATAGGCACTGACACAATCACACTACAACTTGCGTCATGGTAGCTGAATCAGTATTTATGCACAGGATACGTTAGATATTAACTAACTGTTTTTGCATCATCAAGACATTATACAATAACAGTGTAACAAATACATCTTACAAAAAGTTATACATTTCCAATAATCGTGACTGCTCCGAATACTTTAACATTGTCCGGCGTATTTTTCAATTATATACATATGTACAGAGAGACAACGACGCATCTGTTAGCGTCTCGATTGAGAAACCTGGCGTGTGACAGGATTCCTGTCTTATCCATCACTGATTATGCCTTCAGGTAGAGAAACGATGCTTGACTTTAAAGTTGAGTTCGAGACAAAGTTGTTACTGCCTGATAACTAAGAACATATTTTATTAGCAATCCATGCCTCACATTTTGGACTCGTTCAACATTACATACATGATACATAAAAATTATCATATTTTAAACAGTAGCGCTTTAAATTATTCACTCAAGAGTATCTTTAACTATTCAATTTTCAATGTAATATATAAAAGTATCATATTGTAAACAGTAGCGCTTTAAACTATTCATTAAGGAGTATTTAAACTACTTTATTTTCAAAGTAATTTATAGAAATTACCATATTGTAAACAGTGTAAACATTGTAAGTAGCGCTTTATCTTAACCTATTTCAATAACTCATAAATCTATTATTGTACCACAATTGGCTTTCATATCATACCAAAAACCATACAACACCTCATTTAATATGCACATTTAACTTTCAACGCTTTCTAATTTCATGCCACTTTATTCTTTTGATGGGGGTTAGTAAGGAGGATAGAGTTTTTGCCTCGGGGTCGAAAGGTCTTGATTAAAATCCCAAATCGAATAGCAAACATTAATGAGAGTTTTCAGAGCTTTCGTAAGCTTATTTTATTACCGTAACTAATCAAGTAAAATATAAAAATGAGAGCCACGCAAAACGTGAGGCTCTGACACAATTATTAAGTGAAGTTTTTTTAAACTTTTGTGAAAATTAAAAAACAGAGAAACAAGTTAACATAGTCTACACGTGCCATACGAGCATTCTTATTATTTCGGAACATTAAATAACAAGACTATGTAATACGATAAAAATCGATACACGTAGTAGCAGGGATGCAAGTACATTATAAATACTTGCATTGGGTTTCACAAAAAATTTTTTGGGAAAAGAGACTATTAAAGTGGTGAAGGTTGAATACGTAAGAAGTCGAGTAAATTTAAAAATTATCAACTATTCATGTTAAAGTAAATGCAAATTCTTGGATGCTCGCTGGCGTAATAAGATGACAAAAACTACCTAAAGGCTTAAACATGCAGTATTATAGACTGATATCACGGATATTTTTATCATTCTGTATGACTTTATTTACAGCTACAAATAACTATTCAATATTAAAATATTTTAAAAGTATTTTTTAAATAATAATGTAGTGCAATAAAATATTTAAAAGTATATTATTTATTTTAAGGCATTTAAAGTATTACCTATTTCGGTTGAGTATAAGTTATTTACATCTAGAAAAATCTTAATTTATCCTTCCAATAATTCTATTATTGAACATTGTTTTGAAGTATTTGGATACTGGCTAATCATGCATAAGAGTGAATAATAGTCAAAGTCACGCACCCATCGTGGCTCGAATATTGTGCTTTTTTAGCCGTTTTTAAGGGATTAAAAATAAAATTTTGCATTTCAAAAGAAGTAAATATTTTCTATAGGATTAGAATTTCTTAAGGTAAATTCGCTATTCTATTCGATAATCGTAATTCGATAATATAAATTAAACTTAGAGGGTTGTGACAAATTTTCAGCACTGAGCTTTTTAAGTCACAAATGCCAATTTCTACATAAAATAAATTTACTTTAGAAAACAGTAGCCACAAAAAACCTGCATTCTACTGCTGTACAAACAGAAACTCAGATAAATACAAAAGCTTACAAAGTTCACAACCAGATTTTATATAAAAAACTAATTTTCATGCACATTGTTTTCACGAAATTCCCATGGAAAAATAGGCAAATATCGTCTACCACTAAAGGAAACTTTCATAATATTGAAGTATCCTCCCCCCCCCTTCAGTCTACCCTCCTCATCATCTACTTCTACTAATAACACATGACTACTTGGAAGAGACGGTCATTTGATTTTATCAACAGATGTATGTTAGTGGGTTAACAACAACAACAACAACAACGATGCTGCATCCTGAGTCGTACTAGACACTTGGAGAGACGATAGATGTCAGGCAGCACTTGCAGCAAGACTCTGAAACACATCAATCAAACAAACAGTCAGGGCGATCAAGAAAACATTATGTCAACCAACGTCAATAGAAACTGATTAAACAAAAATAATGACAATAAAATCATTCAAGCACGACATCCTTTTGTAAGAGACTTAAATTAATCTGTATTAGGAAAATGTAATACACTATAATTTGAAATTTACGAATAACATATTAAAAAACTGTTGTGTAATGTGTTGGAAGAACAAAATTAATTTTATTTAGATATTCACATTAAAAAATTGTAGTGGAATAAATGCTTTAGAGAGAGCACCTGCCATCTGTCAGTATGCTAGATCAAAGAGGAAAGAGACTGAAAATAGTGCAACTAAGGCCTTTTCCGGCAGGTGAAGATAATAATGACTAATAACTTTATATTATCGTAAGATAAAACAAGCTTAAAGTAACATCAAAATCTAATTTCAAATATCTGCTTAGTCTTAAGCGAATCATAAAAGTCCAGAATGTCAGGACATTCAGCTAAAACCACCAACTATTTACAAGACCTACCTTGATTGCCAGCTTTTTGTTTTCTCTTTAGTCTCAAACTGCTTGTAGCTTTTCGTCCTTTAGCTTTTCACTGTTTAATTTTTCTCCGTTTAGCTTTTCATTGAGACTACAACAAAAGAAAAGATCAAACTGTAAGTCACTATGCAAAGTTAGATAGAAACGATAGAGTCTGATTAATAAGGGTAATTGTAAGAAGAGATGAATATGCTCAGTTTTTAAACAAGGTCTCCACCTAGGCTTAAACAACGTAAATATCTAATTTAACACTCACTGAACCAACTAGATCACGAAAATATCCCTACGGCTAAGCTAGATCACTAAAAGATCACTATGACTCAGTCTCACATACAAAACACACTTCTGCATTCACAGAAGAACAATTCTAGTCCAAAATGAAATAGAAGCAGTTAAAAATATGACTTAAACCAAAATTTAATTTTCTTCCATAGCAAATTACTATTGAATGTCTCATGAGTAAATGATATGTTGCTTATAATCAATAAAAATACACATAACTTTTCTATGCTCCCTTCACAAACATACGTAAAAACTGTAAATAGTAAACTGCTCCATTTAACGGCTGCCAGGAATATCCTGTACTGTATCAATGAACCCAGAGTGTCTGTAAGAGGTGACTAAGACGCGGTAAGCCGGACATATTGAACAGCTCATATATAAATGCCTAGCTGAACGACGGGCAGTTTATTGTCAACATGCAGAATTACAGACTCCTTGAATAATCTTTTGACACTTATGGAAAACAATTTTCTTCAAAATCAGTTTTAAAATTTAGCTAAATGTGCGAAATATATAAGCGAATGTGCAGTTTATAAATGGATACGACGTCAGAACTTTGCATAACAAATTTAGACAACTTAGCGCGTAAACAAATGCGTTTGTGATATATAGAGGATAGTTACCAGCAGTCATTCATCTCTAACGAGTCGGGATCCTTTGTTTTACCATCTTCTATCAACTTTTTGTCACTAAAAAACAGAAATTCAGAATATACTTTTGTTAGATAATACAAACGTACTATTGCAACATAACATCGGTCATAGTCAGCAACAATTGTATAGTCAGCCAGAGATGTCCCTGATATCTCACAAGGATAAAGAATCTGACGTTAAATTTTCGCCGACAACTGAAAGGCGGCTTTTTATGTCTCAGAATAGGAAGTCCAGATAAATTCACGAAAATTTAAATCTGAATTTCACTGCAAGCTTCACTTAGAACCGAAATAAAACTAAGATTTTTTTTTAGCAAAAACAGGCTCTTTGACTTCTCGATATCTTAATTTTGATGCATTAATCTAATTTATACCAATGCTACTAACGTTGAAATTTGTTTTGAAATTTGTTCAATACATAAATACAAGTACTAACACTCTATTGAAGTCATAACTCTCTTATTGGGGTCCTAACTGTCTTTTTGTAACTCTATTATTGAGGTCGTAACCCTCTCTGAGTTCCTAAATCTTTTATTGAGTTTCTAACTCTTTTATAGAGTTCCAACTCTTTTGTTGAGTTCCTAACTCTTTTATTGAGTTCCTAACTCTCTTATTGGGGTCTTAACTCTTTTACTGAGATCTAAACTATCTTAAGGAGCTTTAAACTTAAATGTAAACATGCATGCAGTAATTTCTTACCAGTTCTCAGATGGCCGCTTACTTCCTTTCGAGTTGGCGCTGTGAACTCGATGCTTGTTCTTGCTGCAGAGATTCGCCCACCATTTCTTACACCAAGCACGTTTGCAATACACCACGAAGCCGATGGCAGAGAGGAGCACAATAACTAAGACAATCCCAATAGCTACACCTGTAGTCGACAAGCCGGTCATAACTTCCCCTTGTCGCGCCTCCACTGCAAACAATACAAAATACACACCTTATCTCTCCCTCTATCTCCTTCAGTCTACAAACAACACAAAATACACACCTTATCTCTCCCTCTATCTCCTTCAGTCTACAAACAACACAAAATACACACCTTATCTCTCCCTCTATCTCCTTCAGTCTACAAACAATACAAAATACACACCATATCTCTCCCTCTATCTACTCCAGTCTACAAACAATACAAAATACACACCTTATCTCTCCCTCTATCTCCTTCAGTCTACAGCTTATCGGCAGGTCCCTGGCACATAATACCAACTATAAATCGCCACTGGCAGGAGCCAATGGCGATGTCGGTAAGATATTCGACCGCAGATCAGTATGTGCGGGCTTCAAATCCTGGGCTCGCCCGTCACTGACAGCTTCGAGTGAGGAAACTGACGTTAACATTAGCTTTACGAGCTTCTTTTTAAATATATAACCTGTATCCTATAATGTATATAACATAGTGCAAAAATATATTTTATAATCGATACAGTATTTATATGGAGTTTAATCAGTAGCAAAATCAGTTAGGTATCCCACTGCGGATCAGCAAGTGAGGATTCAAATCCAGTGCTCGCCCATCACTGAATTGCTTTCAGGACAGATATTAACAGTAAATCACGATTTAAACCCCACACAGTCCAACGTTCTCATTTTGGGAACATGGAATTTATTACATATTTCTCAACCATTCTAACACAACTATTTAATGGTGATTGCTAAGCTCTTAGGAAAATGCATTCTACAAATATATAATTTGTTATTAGCTTGTTTCATATCCTGATGTAACAAACACAAATCTGGCGCATTTTCAATTTGTATTTCTAATTTCGCATAAACTTAAAAAAATTTGTAAAGAAGTTTACTAATGCTGAATTCGCCGCCTAAATTTCATAGCGCATCCAAAAATTAGTCATATGTTAATTCAGTCTCATATCAATCCCCAGCTGTAAACGGTTTATCATCAACGTTAATATTCACCAATTACTCAGCCTAATACTAATTCCCAACAAATGCAAAATAATATACGTCATTGCAAACAGAATATAAGTTATTTAACAGATATTAGCTTACCTACATAATGCTGCTAACAAAGCATTAATAGAACACTAGTAGAATTTATCTATATGTAACACAGTGTTAGTTAATGGCGTTGGTTAATGTTAACAAGAGATAACACTAATACTGTACACAAGACAGAAATAGCAGGTAATAATAAATTCATTAGCATAAGGTCACAAATATCTATGTTAGTTTTGATTAGGGTGAGCAATAAAAATTAATTTTTAAAGAATTTTAAATATGCCAAGCGACTTTTGCAATCGATCAAAAAATGCAGCGATTTCACAGATTAACACAGTAATGTACAATAATTGGTAGGATGTTAATAAGTCACAGAATATCGAATGTTGGAGTACAAATATACTGAATATTAGTTTACAAATATAAGCAACACGTGAAGAGTAGATGCAGATGTTATACTGAAAGCATAGCTTAACTGATCAGTTTAAATGTAAAAGAAACTAGTACAACAATCTGAAAACTTCAATGAAGCAACATTACTATATTCACAGCAATCAATTTCATTAAGAAAAAAAATTTATTAGTGCTTTGACATCAAATCAGATTAGAAAATATAAATAATGAAAACAAAATGAATCAAATAATGAACCAAAAAAGAAATAAAAATTAATAATAAAATAATCCAAAGAAAGATGGGAAGAGCGAATGTGACATTGAATTCTAATTTGATATATAATAACTAAAGTGTGATATTTTATGAGAAACGCAAAATATAAATAAGAGATAGGCTTGACAAAAATGAGATACAAGCTAGATATTTAATTAATCTGAAGTTCATGAAACAGAAAAAGTACTGAATTATCAAATCTATACCTTTAGCGCAGAGCTTACCACAATAAAAAGCTGTTATTTAATTACTATAAATTGCAATTACACTACTTCTCTATAATGTGCAGTAATAAAGTAGTCAATTTGAATGCAAAACTGCAAACTGCAAATTGGAAATCATAAATTATCTATACCGTAGATACCACAAAAAACTTTTACAATGCTACATCCTTCAGTGTTGTAAGTGAATATTGGACAATTTATTCCGCAATGGAAAAGAAACTGGATGCAGCAGAGATATGGTTCTATAGGAGATTATTCCGAATAACATAGATCACGATACCAATGCGGGAGTTTTTGGGAGTTAACAATGTCAACCAGTCGTGATCTATAGAATCGACTAAGGCACTAGTAGATGAAGCTTTTGGGGCATATTATGCTGAACAAAATCATTGAGAATACGTAACAGGAAAATTTGACAGAAACCGCAGCAAAGATTGGCAGCGAATCCATTAGGAGTTTACACAAATGGATGCAGAAACAGAAATTATCAAAGCAACAACGGATAGAGACATATGAAGGAACAGGAACATGACCGATCAGGCTGGGAACAAGTACGTTACTTGAAGATTTTCACTCACTTAATCAATCATCTCTAATAAATCTCTATCACCAGTTGGTACATATCATGCAAGACTTATCAAACAACTCTATCATCAGTATGTACATATCATGCAAGATCAGTATGTTACCATCTTAAATCAACTCTATCATCAGTATGTACATACCATGCAAGACTTATCAATCAACTCTATCATCAGTATGTACATACCATGCAAGACTTATCAATCAACTCTATCATCAGTATGTACATACCATGCAAGACTTATCAATCAACTCTATCATCAGTATGTACATATCATGCAAGACTTATCAATCAACTCTATCATCAGTATGTACATACCATGCAAGACTTATCAATCAACTCTATCATCAGTATGTACATACCATGCAAGACTTATCAATCAACTTCTATCATCAGTATGTACATACCATGCAAGACTATCATCAGTATACATACATGCAAGACTCAATCAACATCAGTATGTACATACCAAGCAAGACTTATCAATCAACTCTATCATCAGTATGTACATACCATGCAAGACTTATCAATCAACTTTATCATCAGTATGTACATACCATGCAAGACTTATCAATCAACTTTATCATCAGTATGTACATACCATGCAAGACTTATCAATCAACTCTATCATCAGTATGTACATACCATGCAAGACTTATCAATCAACTCTATCATCAGTATGTACATATCATGCAAGACTTATGAAACAACTCTATCATCAGTATGTACATACCAAGCAATACTAATCAAACAACTCTATCATCAGTTTGTACATATCATGCAAGACTTATCAAACAACTCTATCATCAGTTTGTACATATCATGCAAGACTTATCAAACAACTCTATCATCAGTATGTACATATCATGCAAGACTTATGGAACAACTCTATCATCAGTTTGTACATATCATGCAAGACTTATCAATCAACTCTATCATCAGTATGTACATATCATGCAAGACTTATCAATCAACTACTAAAAAGAGTTCAAAGTTCCACTACTCAAACGGATACTAGTCGATCGTTAGTACTAATATACTGTGTTCTACAATAGATGGCATTGTGGCTTAATCTAAAAGCATTCAGAGATATAAGGATAAACTAAACCACCCAACTCGTTACTACAAATCTCAATTTATGATATAAATTTAGGATGCGATTACTAAACAGTACTCAAATGTGGTTAGCATATATTACAGCTAATGCTAGCAAAAGTGTTACACATTTAACATTATAGACTATTATGGAATTAAAGCAATTGAAGATAGCATAGCAAATAGGAGTAATTCAGCAGAAATAATCAATCAGCAAATATATTACGTTTGGATTGGAAGCAAGCGAGGTTAGTTTACCTGGCAGAACAGTGGGGACACTCTCAAAGCCTGTGTGAAGCGAGGTAAAACTGCATGGCCCATCACTGCACGAAACATTACCTTTACCTGTTTCAGGCGCTTCTTCATTGGACGTAGAACTAGCAACTATCTCTGCAGATTCGGTGCTAGCATAGGGATCTAAGCAGAAATACTTGTTATTGGTAACATTTAAACCGCTCGATTAATGCTGTCTCCGTCTACACCAACTCTAGCAGGAATGCTCCTGACAAAGTTCATTACATCATACTAGTCCTTCCCACTTCATACTATCATGTGACTAAGCTTTTGAAGACATAAATGTGTTCCTGAAACTCTTCTGTACCTAGTAGGACGGGGCTGTGGTTAATGAATGTATAAATGACTTTGAGATATCTTTTTAATGGGAACTCTAAAAGGTGTTTGCTTCAACTGACAGCAAGCGTGTTTTTAGAAGCTGCTTTAATACTTCAAACACTAGTAAAGTAGTAAATACTTTACTACTTTATTCAAGAATATTCAAGCCTATTCATTGAACTAAGAGGAAATTCAAATGCAACTCCGGCAACCAAATCAACTTCCATGGAAAAATTACACCTCGCACGATATATCTAGAGAAGCCAGAAAATACCCGTTTAAAAAAATGACATTTGGCCAAGGAGTCCCCTGAAATACTTAACTTAGCATAATAGAAACAGGATGTATATCATATGAATAAGCACACGTCAAGAAAGTGGACACCTGATAGCACAGGATATAGCAGAGAGTAGAGAGCATGCTAATGAGTTTTATTAAAACTGAACTTGTTCTGATAAATTTTCTAGACAAAGAGGTCTAGAAAGTCAGCATAGAAGACAAAGCATTTTGAAACAATAACTGCACGTGATAGAGGATAGGAAGTCACATAAGTCAAACGCCACCAAAGCTTCCACATATATGACAGTAGTGACATATAATGACATATGCTATTTCATTAAAAAAATATGTTAAATTACTAAATTAAATATACAAAGTATACACCTATTTAAACAATTAGGCTACATAACAATCTCAACTTAAGTTTAAGTGTACGAGATAAAGATAAGAGAAAAATTAATCCATCACCAACAAACCCCATCCATAGACACAAACATTGACACATACCCGGGCAGAAACACAGGCACATTGGCACGCACACAAGCATACGCATAGACATGCATAGACCCACAACCAGACAGACACACGGGCACGCACACAAGCTTACACATAGACATGCGTAGACCCACAACCAGACAGACACACGGGCACGCACACAAGCATACACATAGACATGCATAGATCCACAACCAGACACACAGGCAATCACACAAGCATATACAAACCATTCTCACAAGCACGGAGCAAAGGTAGTGTCAGAAATGAACTACACAGCATAGCAAGTTAAATTACTATTACTCATGCCTTAGACAAAGCATAATAATACTGTATATATTAATTTACATATTACAATGTTGTTATCGTAATACTTCTATTTAACGTGTCATTACCATAATATTTCTACTAAATTATTTTAAAATTAAAATTAACATTTTTCATTGCTACTACTATCTAGTAATCTACCAGGTTGGATATCCTTCATTTATGAAGGATACAAATAAACGTTGTTACAAATAAAAAGAAGTAATAACATGAGAAAGTCGGAACACCATGCCAAAGAAAAAACAAAACTTAACAAATATCTCCAAAACAAACAGAACAACAGTAAGGAAAAAAAATGTTATATAACAAAACAATACTATAAACAAAAATTATTGTTAAGAAAAAAAAACCATAATACAAATATTATAACACACTAATACATGAAATTAAAAAAGCTAACATTGATATAATAAAACAACTAACTTTATAAAACTTTACTGCCACACAAATAACTTACCACTGGAAGTAGTAAAGATAAAGAGGGGCCCAGGAGTAGACCACCCCACTTCATTAAGGGCAAACACCTCCACCTGGTAGTAACTGGCAGATTTGAGATCAGACAGGCAGTAAAATGTTACGGGGGTATCGATCGCCTCAGTCACCTCAGAAGATACCCACTCCCCGTGAACCTTACCCAGGCTAAATGACCCCTCAGTATCGTGACCTTCAACCTACAAGCAAGGCAATTTAAGAAAAATATCAAGTCAAATATACTGAAAAAGCTAAGTAATAGTTAGAAACAGGAATAATAGTAATAATAATAGTAATAATAACTAAACTAGCAATAAAGAAATAATATCATGCAAAATATACTAAAAAAGCTAGGTAATAATAAGAAATAATATCAGGTAAAGTATACTAAAAAAGCTACGTTTAACGCAAAAAGCCAACCTTCAACAGAGCCCAACCTGTGATTCCAAACGATTGGTCTCCTTCTTAACAGAAAGTGTTCACTCCATTCGTACGTACAGCTGATGGAAAATAACATTAATGATGCAATCTCTCTCTCTCTCTCTCTCAGTTTCTTTCTCTCTCTCTCTTAGTATACATAGGCAGCTCCAAAGCATATAGTTCTTCTACTCATTTATAGACTATCCTACGTATTCTACTTCATTTCTAGATTACTGCATCAAATTATAACATAAAGCTAACACATGAAATAATTAAGCCTACATGAAATAATCAAACACACATTAAATAATCAGATCAGACACACATTAAATAATTATAATTAATTAAACACACATTAAGTAATCAAACACACATTAAATAGCCAAACACAGATTAAGTAACCAAACACAAATTAAATAACCAAACAGAGATTAAGTAATTATAATCAAAATACAGCAGTAGCACACAGCAAACTATGGACCTTAATCATTATTTCAATTCATAAATCAATCAATTTAAATGTATATATCACAATTTTAATATTTGTATTATTATTTTTTATTATCTTTATATTATTTTTTCTATATATATAATATATTATATATTGTGTATATTTTCTACACCTACGTAGCAGTCACTTAAACCAGATCAGCTGATGAGACCTAAAGAGTCACTTAAGCGAAACCCTCAATGAAAGCGTCTTGAAGAGCAGAAATCATTAGAGAAGTAAACTAAGAGAGTAAAGAGAACCGGGAACGATCAACTGACCAGTCTATGTTTGATGAGATAGGCTGATATCGTCACACCACCGTCATAAGGAGTGACCCACGTGACCGTGTACTCGTGAGCATGGGCGCTGAACTGCGACGACGTTATCTGCACTAGACTGGGCACCGCTGTATCAATCAATCAACCAGTTCATCGATCAATCAATCAATCGATTGATCAATCAGTCAATTAATCAATTACTCATTCAATCAATCAATTAATCAATAAAACAATCAATTAGTTAATCAATCAATGAATTGGTAAGTCAATATATCAGTCAATTAATCAATCAGTTAATCGATCAATCAATCAATTTTCTTGGCTCTTCATGAGCGATCAGTTAGAACAGAAATGGGTCAGAAGATACAAATTCCTGAAGCGTATGAAACTCTGCAAAGAATCAAGCCTGGACATATCACACCAAGAATATCATTGCCCTCAGCCATTAATCTAAGCAGATCAGCTAATAATAGAAATAAATATAATAGAAATAGTAGTGTAAATAATAGAAAATAAAAATAAAATTAATAGCAGTATTAGAAAGAATAAAAATAAGAGATATGATATAAATAATTGAAATAATAAAAACATTGCAACTAACAAAAAAGCCAATAGAGTAATGAAACAGTAAACTCACTAGGATCAGCTGTCCTCACAGTGACCATCCTGGGCATTCCCATGCCCACTTCATTCAAGGCACGCACCTTCAACGAGTAGTTTGTCCTTGGCTTCAATCCGTCTAATATCACATCTGAGCCTAAACACATCACGGAAACAACATGCAATATTAGTCTGATACACTAGTTATTCATATAACTACACAGAAACAAAAATGTTCTCGTACCATCTTGAATGACAGTACGATAGAGTTCAATAGTGAAGTCATATGGTGAAACGTTATGATGAATTTATAGTAAACTTTACTCCGTAAAGATTTCTGACCTCAACCATATCTTCCTCTTATACCCGATCTTCTAAACGGAAAGATACTCTCGCCGATATCAATCTCTACCATTAGACTTTATCCTCGAGATAACTACAAATCTGCTTTTTGCATCTTATGAAACTTTTCTATTCTCAACTTTATCCTGAGCCTGTTATGTCATATTTCCAAGAATTCAAAACGTTTGCACGGATTTCGCGCTCTCCTATTGGCTGGAGCAACCTGTGGCAGTTGAATGTCAGCCGCCTGGCGACGACTTTGTTTTAATCTACCGGTGCAATATCTGCCCGATCTCGAGAAGATATCTTTCCCGTCACATGTAGTTGAAATCAGATCAGATGCCGAGCGACATCTCGTTCATAATATGCAAAAAGCGACTTTCGGCGATTGATATCGTTCTGATTGAAGCTTCACAGGATCGCACATTATTCTATCAAATGTACGAGTCCAGTACAATTCAACAAAAAATTCAAAAAAATCTAGAAGACCTTGGCCAATCTGTGAGGGATGCAGTCCTGCAGAACGAGTGTCGCAAATATTATGCAAGCTGTAATAGTAAAATGTTTCGTATAACCAGCACAATGCGTACCACAAGAAGAAAATAAGTAAAATAAACAAAAGAAAGTAAAGATAGTAAACACTGTTTGTGTCACTAGAGGGAAAGGTTCAGAAGACATTCACCAAATGAAGATGATTATAGGAAGAGGAAAACACTACTCAAGTACAAAATATCAGCAAATACCAGGAGCTATTGCGTAACATTATCATCAGGCTAGTGATGTTTTCATGATAATCATCATCATCATCCACAATTGCCACCACAACAACTACCACCATCACCACCATCACAACCACCACCACGATCACCATCATCATCGTCATCATCAAAAGTTGACTAGAGAAACGAGTAAATGTTATCAAGGTACCTATAGAAAACTCCTTCACTTGTCCGCTGTATTCCACTATATACCCACTCATAGTCATTCCACCGTCTTCCACTGGCGGCTTCACCTCCAGTGTTATCCGTGTCGGGGTCGTCTCCAGCACTAGCACAGAATCTGGCATATCCGGAGCAGCTGTACGAACACAGTCGTAAAAATATTATACAGAGTATAACACTACCAGATCAGTATAAACATTAAACTAAACTTCATATAGCTAAGCCAGTCTCAAAATTTAGTAATATCACACATAACCAATCTAGCCATATTAAGCTGAATAGAAAATATGTTTCAGCACTGATTGATTATATATCCGGTGCATTGGCAGGACGAGAATGTTCGGCTGAAGGTTAAACTAGCGATCAACTATTTATAGTGTACTTGTGCTACCAATTCAGCCATACAACTTGCACAGTTGCTATGAGACGTACGCATGAGAATATATCATGCAGGCTGTAAGTCTTGCTTGTCACTACTCCTGCATTGAGAGCTTCGAGCAGAAATTAATTTCAAATTTCCAGTATTGCCTTATTGTATTGAGGACTGATGTGACAGATACGACTCCAGCAATCAGAGCTTAGAGCAAAAATTAATTTGAACTTTGAACTGATATGATGGTAAAAATCATGGTAAATCAATGGCCTTTTGCCCGGCCACACTGATTCCATAGCAACAGTCACTAAAATCTCAAACAAGAGACTGCATTATATATATATATACAGTATATATATATATATATACAGTATATATATATATATATATATATATATATATATAATAATAATAATATAATAATATACAATAGTATCATATATCTAGCCGGCGAGCATGCAAATTCCAAAATCCAGAAATTCAGTCCAAAATATATATATACACATACATACACACACAACATACACAGACGTTGTACATGTTGTTGTTGTTTCATAAGCTGTACATGTTGTTGTTGTTATAGAAGTTGTACATTTTGTTGTTGTTTCATAAGCTGTACATGTTGTTGTTGTTATAGAAGCCGTACTTCTAACGCAGACACATACTTGCTCGGTGGAGGTTAATGTCGAGCGATGCTGAGCCCAGCTGATTGGTCACCTGACAGGTGTACCTGTCGTACAGCTTAGCCTGCAGGCGAGTGTGCACTGTTACCTGTATCAATCAATCAATCAGTCAATCAATCCTTCGATCACCTGACAGGTGTACCTGTCGTACAGCTTAGCCTGCAGGTGAGTGTGCACTGTTACCTGTATCAATCAATCAGTCAATCAATCAATCAATCAGTCAATTAGTCAATCAATCCATCGATCATCTGACATGTTCTTCTGTCATAGATAGTTGCCTAAGGTATGTGTTAGCTGTATAGCAGATTTCAGCAGTATAAACGCTTAATCAATCAATCAATTAGTGGACTGTCTACGCAAAGTTGCCTAACAAGTGAAGCAACTATCTGGATTAACGCATACGCTAAAAAATAATAAATCAATTAATAAATCTATCAGTCAATAAATTAGCGACAGAATAACAAACCATGCAAATGTCAACGTTTCACTTTTACAAATTTCGTCTCAGTTAAATTTCAAACAAGAGAGACGAAACTATTTCCTGAAAGACATCGCTGTTCATTGGATTTCAATTTACTTAATTCCCAGCAAAAATATCTATAAAAATCGATTAAATAAAGGCAGCCTGAAATAACTATATACCTGTAAAGCGCTCATTCCGTTTGAATTAAATACGTGATAAGTGTCATCGTTAGCAATGACTTTGTCCCGCCTCCACCATTCCGCTGCGCCAATAGGCTCCGCCTCCCACAGGCACGTCAGGTTTACCTTCTGTTCCGCCTTCGTGTAAGCAGCTTTAACGTGATCAGCTGAAAACCTCGGCGAATCTGCAACAACCGAGATGATTTAAAAAGTTTAACGTCAGTTTTGTTTCTCAAAATGCCATCAGCTAAGCAAGGAATTGAGCCCAGAGATTTGATTTCAGATATCTAAATTTCGTATCGTACACGAGCACACCACTGACTGAGCAAGGTTTTTGTCAGTATCTTTATCTCATCAGTCCTCACTGAGGCCAAGTGTGTGCGCATATGTGAGTTCTATTTGTCTATATAAATAAATAAATAATAAAGATTTAACGTCCGTTTCCTCATCCAGGGATGATGTCAGGGATGTCCGTATGTCTAATATATGTATGTCTACATATATGTATACATATACATATATATATATATATATATATATATATATATATATATATATATATATATATATATATATTGTGTCTATATATGTGTCTGTGTGTGAATGTTACTGTATGTGTTCTGTATTGAAAATAATATATGTTTATACAGTTTTTCACTCTCACACTAATCACGTAAAGTATCTAGTAAAACCTGTAAGTTAAGTAGATGAAAAGTGAGAGAGCACCTCAAAAAAACTTATATAATAATTAAAT